>CANNZV010006198.1:0-19840 GCA_947561585.1 Caprella mutica
CAATGAAGATGTCATTTTCAATAAAGATATCATTATCAATGAAGATATCATTATCAATAAAGATATCATTATCAATAAAGATGTCATTATCATGAGGATACCATTATCAATGAAGATGTCATTATCAATAAAGATACCATTATCAATAAAGATGTCATTATCAATAAAGATATCATTATCAATAAAGATATCATTATCAATAAAGATATCATTATCAATAAAGATGTCATTATCAATAAAGATGTCATTATCAATAAAGATATCATTATCAATAAAGAAGTCATTATCAATAAAGATACCATTATCAATGAAGATGTCATTATCAATAAAGATATCATTATCAATGAAGATGTCATTATCAATAAAGATATCATTATCAATAAAGATATCATTATCAATAAAGATATCATTATCAATAAAGATGTCAATTATCAATGAGGATACCATTATCAATGAAGATGTCATTATCAATAAAGATACCATTATCAATGAAGATGTCATTATCAATAAAGATATCATTATCAATGAAGATGTCATTATCATAAAGATGTCATCATCAATAAAGATATCATTATCAATAAAGATATCATTATCAATAAAGATGTCATTATCAATGAGGATACCATTATCAATGAAGATGTCATTATCAATAAAGATACCATTATCAATGAAGATATCATTATCAATAAAGATATCATTATCAATAAAGATTTCATTATCAATAAAGATATCATTATCAATAAAGATGTCATTATCAATGAGGATACCATTATCAATAAGATGTCATTATCAATAAAGATACCATTATCAATGAGGATATCATTATCAATAAAGATACCATTATCAATAAAGATGTCATTATCAATAAGATATCATTATCAATAAAGATGTCATTATCAATAAAGATACCATTATCAATGAGGATATCATTATCAATAAAGATATCATTATCAATATAGATGTCATTATCAATGAGGATACCATTATCAATGAAGATGTCATTATCAATAAAGATATCATTATCAATAAAGATATCATTATCAATAAAGATATCATTATCAATAAAGATACCATTATCAATAAAGATGTCATTATCAATGAGGATACCATTATCAATGAAGATGTCATTATCAATAAAGATATCATTATCAATAAAGATATCATTATCAATAAGATATCTTATCAATAAAGATACCATTATCATAAAGATGTCATTATCAATAAAGATATCATTATCAATAAAGATATCATTATCAATAAAGATATCATTATCAATAAAGATATCATTATCAATAAAGATACCATTATCAATAAAGATATCATTATCAATAAAGATATCATTATCAATAAAGATGTCATTATCAATAAAGATACCATTATCAATAAAGATGTCATTATCAATAAAGATATCATTATCAATAAAGATACCATTATCAATAAAGATGTCATTATCAATGAGGATACCATTATCAATGAAGATGTCATTATCAATAAAGATATCATTATCAATAAAGATATCATTATCAATAAAGATATCTTTATCAATAAAGATACCATTATCAATAAAGATGTCATTATCAATAAAGATATCATTATCAATAAAGATATCATTATCAATAAAGATATCATTATCAATAAAGATATCATTATCAATAAAGATACCATTATCAATAAAGATATCATTATCAATAAAGATGTCATTATCAATAAGATGTCATTATCAATAAAGATACCATTATCAATAAAGATGTCATTATCAATAAAGATATCATTATCAATAAAGATATCATTATCAATAAAGATATCATTATCAATAAAGATATCATTATCAATAAAGATATCATTATCAATAAAGATATCATTATCAATAAAGATATCATTATCAATAAAGATATCATTATCAATAAAGATGTCATTATCAATAAAGATATCTTTATCAATAAAGATACCATTATCAATAAAGATACCATTATCAATAAAGATGTCATTATCAATAATTATTCAGAGACAGTAAGATCTAAACACTCCAACCTATAGTTTGAAAATGAAAATAAAATACGACAAGAATTTAACCTACGGGATTTTCTCTTACTAATCAAATTATGAAAATAGTTATGAAATTATACTTCAAATTGCTATCATAGAACTCAAGCCTCCTGTATAAGTAAAAAATACTAAATAGGTTATTACAGTCAATCGAAATGTTATGTATGTGTATTGTGTAGTTATACAACACCCACAGCATACGAATAATTCAAAAATATATATTGGATATAAATATTGTTAACCGAAAACATATGAATGAGTTTGAATTGTTTGATTCACTGGATCGAATTTTGAAAACATGTGTTTAAAACACGAGGGTAAATTTCACGTAGGGTAAGTTACGAATTATCGGTCAGTACTACATCTTCGCTCATATAAGAAAAAAAAAACGATATAAAAAATATTATAACACAGTGCTATCTAATACTCCTGCAAACCCGGGTTTGTAGAATTGTTAGATAGCAATAATAATTTATATATCCTTTTTCTTATATGACCGATGATGTGGAACTGACCGATAACTCGTAACTTAGCCTATTTAATTTGTTTAAAAAGTACCTCACGCCATGCTTTCTACCACATTTATCCCCAGCAGGATAGAAAACATATCACCTTTTTCTTCTCCATAGGTCGTGTTGAAATTCTGCAGAAGCGTATAAATCTTAATCTCAATATAGTTATTTTGGCGGAAACTTATGACAAGGGGCGTGATGAATGGAGGTTTAATTTGAAGTGAGGGCAATATTGTGGAGTCTTGTAACTAGATTGGGGCATGCTAGGCCCACATCACTCACACAAAAACCACACACAGCTTATTTGTAAGAAATGAAGACTAGATACGTCATAATCAAGCGATAGAACTATCTCCACTCTTTCATATCATTCAGAGCGTTGGTTTAATAAATACAAAGCTGTCATCAGATTTATATCCGAGAAAAATTCAAAGAGAAAACCCCTATGAAAAATGCATATGGAATTAATCGTTCAATTAACACAAATAATCATAAAAATAAAATTTTGATATAGCAGAAGAATTTTCCTAGTTCAATATTCGGATTCTGTTATTTTATCCATTGGTAATTTTGTTCCATATATTTATATGTAAGTATAGATATATGACTTTCATGTGATTTATTTCAATAAATATATCATCTTTAGAACCATGAAGTCAAAGGAAAGAATGTATACTGAATGCAAAGATGAGTTATTATCAATTCATAGGCAAACTCAAATGCTCTTTATAAATTATGTATTCCATATTCAAAACTCTAAAATAGAATTTACTTTGCCGTAAGTGCATGTAACAGCATTGGTAAAGATGTGCATTTCGGTTCACATGGACGTATAACCGTGTGAAAGAACGAACATTCTCAACCAGAAGTTTTGTCTACTGCACAAATGGTTTTGGCTTTGATTGCATCTGCAAGAAAAATAGAAGAAAATACTTGGGGAAGAGTACCGCACAAATGAAATTCCTTTTCTATCTAATTAAATCCGAACTTTGCCAACTTCTTCAAGATTTTCCAAAGTTTTCTTTGAGGTTGAATGCGGTGTTTTGAATTTTTTGGTCACACGATAATTCGACTGAGATTGTTTACAGGGAATCTCTCGGCTCACAGCAACCAACATTTGTTCACCATCGAACCAAGAACCACTTCAATTTAGTGATGAAAGCAAGAAACGTTCGAAAAGTGAACTTTTATTATTCTGGCTTGATAGCTTTCTTTAGTTTTGATCGTTATATTTTCTATGTTCATCCCATTTTATTTGATTTCTTTGTATTCTATTTAGATAAGTTAGAAATTTAGTTATATAAATTAATTGATTTATATATATACATACAGAGAAAGTATTAGTTGAATCAAATTAAAGTTGATTTGTTTAAACTTTTATGGATGGTTTTCTTTTGCCCCTACCTACGTGGTGAGTTGCAGGTACTGTTTGAAAGTAGTTATATTGACGTGGGTTAAAACCTAACAGTCGTTTTGACTCTCACTTAAACTTAAAAAAAGTAGCGCCAACTCTCATAGTAAGTTAATTTATACACCAGATACATTGGATTAACAGTCTTTGTGAGTTACTACAATACACTATGCCATAGTTATTTCAACATACGTTAAACTCTCAAAAAAGTAACTTTTAACTCTCATACTAAGTTGATTCAATCCATAAAATGGATTGAATTAACTAATGTTTGATGACACACCACATCATAGTTGTTTTAACACGCGTGAAAACATGAATAAAGTTCAACCAACTCACGTAATGAATTGATTCAAAGCATAAATTGATGACCCATATTGATTAACTTTTCTCTCTGTGTACAATATATATATATTCAAAACCTTTTTCTATCCCCTTTCCTTTGTCTTCATTTTTCTATTAACCCCTTTATCGTGTGATCATTCTTCGCTCTTCTCTCTTTCAACGTTAATACCGAATATGCACAATATAATAATAAACTTTAGACGTATAATCCTCACCAAGATAAACCGTTTCATTTACCTTCAAACAATAGCTTTGCGACATAATAAAAAGGTTGATATGTTCTGAATAGCACAGATTTAGAACATAGAACTGGCAAAAATGGTTGAAAAGGTTCACCTTTTGTAGATTAGTTAATGGAGAGAATTTGGGGATAAGAACAAATGGATATCTATTTTTACCTTCACTAAAGTTTGTATTCCTTCATTAAAATTGTTCGTTTGTACATTCATGTAAAGAAAAACATTTTTTTTTCAAATTGTTTCGCAAACATTGAACAAAATGATCAAACTTAAAGGTCCTCTTCAGGCTCCGAGAAAAAAAAGAGTTTATTACATAATATCATAGAACTAAGCTTTAGGATCATTAATCTGCAAACTGCAAGAAAATTAGTTCAGTATATAATTTTTAATTTGCTTTTAAAGTTTTTAATAGTTTTTGTGCAACAATTGAGCGAATCACTAATCTGACGCTGAAGAAAAAGATTGTACACTCTTTGTTTTGATTTCAAATTCGAATTTTATAAACAAACAATGTGTTTCTTTCCTTTTATTAAATTTAAATTGCTTCCTGAAGTATAAAAACGTTTATATGATGAATTTATCTAGTATTATACCTTTATGGAAATATTTAATAAAGAATTGTTAAATATTTAATTAATATACAGGGTGTTTCAATAAAAAATTTTTCGAGAGTTAGAAAATTATACCCTAATCCTAGGATATTTTTTAACATTCATAATAACATTATAATAGGTTCTAAGATCATGTTTAATTTTCCACTAATCTGATGGGAACGTAAGTACTTGTAAATATCTAGGTAGGAGTCCGGTTAAAATTTAAGAATCACTATCTTGAAAAATAAGTAGTTTAGATAATTTATGTTTCCGTGACACATTGTTTGTTTTATGCTAAATTCCCTATGAATGTTAAAAATTACCCTAGAAACAGGGTATCAATATTCGATAACGAAGCAATTTTGGACATTTGTTATTCATGAAAAATTGTTTATTTCGTGTTTTTATACAAGTTATCAAATGAAACACCCTGTATACTAAGTTATTTTAACATGGCTATTCCCGAAGAAATTGTTCTACAAGCAGATCTTAAAATTCCACAGAAAAATATAATGATCATATATAGTGTATTTTTCAAATTTCTTTTTCGAAAAGGCACTAAATTATCAATTATATACTAATATATAGAAACAGAACAAAATGATAATACGGATAAAATGAATGATTATGGCTGCACGAAATGGTAGCAGTGAATTTTTGTCTGCCAGAACAATATTCCAGGGAGGAGAGAGTGAGATGTTGCAGAGTTACATCCATCATACTTAGTAACTTCTCACTTCTTCTTAGTTTTGCGATGGTGAAGAGTTTGTGAAGGGGTATGTACATCACAGAACAGTTAGGTGCAGACGTGTTAGAACTACAAAGAGAGGAGAAAACTTCCAAACGAGGGGACGCAGCCCCCTCTAATAACACACTTCTTTTCACCGTTGCACCAACTACAGGTTATGTAGCCCATTATCAAAAGTGATCAAGAGGGGTGAAAATATTCAAGGCATCAGAATTAGAAATTCACCAGATTATTATCTTTTAGTTATATGTAGAATTATAGTTATATATTAATTCAATGAATGTATGGTTAATGTAGAGATAGATAGATTAAGATTCTGTTGATTAAACAATTCCCCTATCAAAAGAAGGTAAATTTTAACTAGGTTTCACAGCGAAAGGATATCAATGAGACCGTATTCGACAGCTGCGAATCATTTTGCTTAATAAGCTCTCGCGACACAAATCAAACACTTCTGTTGCGCGCTTTTCATCAGTTCAGACTGATGTAATAAGGTGCCATAGGCCTTCTCTTGCTTAGGCCTAACAATCTGAAATGATTTTTACTATAGTGGCTTCATCATTCAGGCTTCCTTATTTCAGCTACATAGCAGTGAGAATTTAAAACCATCCCCACTCAATTGTGTGACTTCGTACTGATATCATGATTAGGACTCAAGAGAAGATGGCCATGCTGATGTAAAAGTCTTAGGATCTCTCACATCAGAATTGGGAAAAGAAGCAGGGCAATGGAAGTACTTTGGCTGATGGGGCAGCGTTCATATGCTACATTCGACACCTAGCAGATGCGATCTTAATAACAGCACCCCAGACTCGATATTGCACGCTCAAATGCCTATGAAAAACTCTCGCATGACGCACCATCACTATTCAAACATCTCAAAATTCGAAATCTTTCTTTGATCTCTAGGAGTGATGAAATATTTTACACTTGATTTTTTTTTAAATTCATCTACGTATAAAATTTCATAGGACGGCATAAATATAAATTTCTTTCAATTAGGGAGGCTTAAGTGGCTAGAATTGGTTAAATTAATGTACTGTATTTATATTAAATACACAAAAATTTATAATATATTTACTTATAATAAATAAATATTTGAAATATCTCTTTAGCTAATTATCCTCCAATAATTAATTAGGTAATGTTCATAAAACCTGAAGCTAATTCAATTTACAACAAGATGAATGGCACTCGTAGAGCGCATACTGTCCCGTCGCTTATGAATGACCTCTACTACATAAGTCTCTATCGTTACAGTGCTACAATAATAATGTTCTTACGGATAATGTTTTTAAGGTTAACTCTTCTCTGATTGGTCAGCGAGGAGGAGGAGCCAACAGGGGGTGGAGCACTATGTTGGTGCGAGGCCTCTTGGCTCCTCCTCCTTAATTGCAGATAGTTATAAATTGAAATAAATTACCTTTAAAATAATAGGAACTTTGAAGCTCTCAACATAGATGGCTGTAATGTAGATTGTTGTATCTGCTATTTTGTTGTACAGCAAAACCTCGTAGTAGACCAGAGTTACGTTCCAAGTTTGTTTGTTCTAGTAAGAAACTCACTTGATTAGTTTCCTACTAGACCAAAATCGTTTTCTGTAAAAGTAAAGCGGTGAATTAAATATTTCGATAGCTCTATTTGTTTATTATAATTTTAGTTCCAAATGAATTGTGACTGGTTTCATCATTCATTGGTCAATCTCCAGAGCCAATCAATGAGTCAGTTACCTTAAGGCTTAAGGAACGATATTTTAAAAACTATATTCTTAGTGGTAGTAACCTCATAATTTTTAACCTCAGGGGTGCCACCCAGTGAATGCCAATCACAACATGACCTACCGCAATTTGGCAAAGGTAATGACATTAGGAAATAATTAGAAATATAATATTTAAAATGATTCAAATTGCATTCAGGTAGATTACTATGAAGTTTTTTGAATCTTCTCCACATTCACTTACCTGTGCAAACAAACTCGCATCGGTGGACGGAAATAGTATAGTACAATATAGACTATAGAATATACTTCAGTATATTCTGGTAGCTAGAGTATATTCTGGTAGTTAGAGTATATTCTGGTAGTTAGAGTATATTCTGGTAGTTAGAGTATATTCTGGTAGTTAGAGTATATTCTGGTAGTTAGAGTATATTCTGGTAGTTAGAGTATATTCTGGTAGTTAGAGTATATTCTAGTAGTTAGAGTATATTCTGGTAGTTAGAGTATATTCTGGTAGTTAAAGTATATTCTGGTAGTTAAAGTATATTCTGGTAGTTAGAGTATATTCTAGTAGTTAGAGTATATTCTGGTAGTTAGAGTATATTCTGGCAGTTAGAGTATATTCTGGCAGTTAGAGTATATTCTGTAGTTAGAGTATATTCTGGCAGTTAGAGTATATTCTGGCAGTTAGAGTATATTCTGGCAGTTAGAGTATATTATAGTAGTTAGAGTATATTCTGGTAGTTAGAGTATATTCTAGTAGTTAGAGTATATTCTGGTAGTTAGAGTATATTCTGGCAGTTAGAGTATATTCTGGCAGTTAGAGTATATTCTGTAGTTAGAGTATATTCTGGCAGTTAGAGTATATTCTGGCAGTTAGAGTATATTCTGGCAGTTAGAGTATATTATAGTAGTTAGAGTATATTCTGGTAGTTAGAGTATATTCTGGTAGCTAGAGTATATTCTGCTCAGCATATCACAACACATGGATTCTTCAGGCTCTATTTACACAGCTTCTCTTTTCTATCTCCATGTTGGTGTACCGCGGATTGAATTGTACGCTGACTTCTCTTTCAACTTTGGGATATTTAAATGTTGGTATTTGAGGTGGGGAACGCTTTGGAAGATACTTTACTGTCAAATAGTTAAGACACGTGATCATTTTAAGTAGAAACATTTAAATCAGGTGATAATTTTAAATCATAATTTTTGATATAGGTTGTAAATATGTCAATATTACTTGGATAAGTTAAACTAAATTTTCATTTTTTATAATTTTTAATTTCAAATTAAACTTGGGTGAGGTAGAGGCTAATTCTGTTATTGTATTCAACATTGTAAAAAAGATGCAAGTTCTTTTGATATTCTACTCATGCATAAGAAGAATATAGGAAAGATTTGGCGTTAAAGATATTGCTGACATTAAAAAAAAAAATTACAAGAAACCATTTAAAGTTAAATGAATGCTGAACAAATCATCCATGTCATGAACATAGTTAATTTTAAAAGTTTATTAAAGAAAAAGTTTATACTTCAAGAGGGGTTGAACGATAATGAAATATCTGAATTGATTTTTTTTTTTCGTTTTGTAAATTTATTTCTCTTATATTCAATGAAGATGTTTCAAATGTTTCAAAGTGACCTATTACCAGTTGATGACAATCCTCATGGATGTAGAAAAGCTACTCCGTGAATTTGGCATTCAATTCAGCGTGAATTTATTCTATGTTCAAAGTTTAGCAAATTCTTTATTAATCAAATGCCAATTGCGTGATGATTCCTTTCAAATTATTTTTAGTCTTGCCTATTATTAATCCTAAAAAATAGTCCACACAAAATGAAACTTGTAGAAATTACTGCAATATGATATAACCAATATCATAATAATAAAGTCAATATATATAAATAATTTTAATGTTATCAATGCACTATATTGCACAATATGCAAATTCCTAAATAATCTCCCCGAGACTCAAAGAGTGATAAGACAGACAAAGTTGGTTTCTCAGTTAGCAACTGTTCCCCCTCTCTCATGTCCCATCCAATTCCATATCGAATCAAATCTTTTACCGAGTGTTTCCGCATAGTTAGATCTTGAGAGTAGATTACTCCTGGACTTATACTCCCTCTCCAAGAGACGATATATACATAACCCTCCTCCATCTTGAAAGGATTAGCTCCAAATCCTGCAGTTTCTGCCAACATGATGACCTAACTTAATCCGGGGCAACACGCTCGAAATAGGAGACCATTGCGTTCTTGGGGCTAATGCTCAAAGTTTGGCTTCAATCGGCCCACGATGTTCTGCATACTCCTCTCTTATTTACCAGATCATCACTGTTTAGGCCTTTCTAAGGGGATATTTATTCCTAACAAGACTTTAACGTACAGCACTCTTCAAAACTGTCAGAGAAACATCCTAGTAGATGCTGACAAAAGTAGGGAAGTTTGTATTAATTATTCCCATTTGGAAATTGGATTTTGATAGATATGAACATATGCAAAATAACTACAACAATAAAAGCTGAAGATTTCTATCATTTTACTGTCTAGATTCAATCTCAGATTTTAGTTATTCAAGCATGTAAAAATATAATCATGTGTTGATAGATATTGGATATTGATGGTTAATAGATGTCAATCAAATCTGACTGATGCAAGCAATAATATCACTTTTCATTTATAGCTATTTATGAAATGGTTACTTTACTAAAAGATTATATAATAATTCAAGCTAACGATTGAAACCGTAAACTAAAAACTTTGACAATTCATGATATACTTAAAAAAGTAAAAATTTCAGATAGCAGACTATATGTTTCTGAGGTAAAATTAAAAACCTATTTTTATAGGTACTTGAAAAATAATAATATTTTTTTTCTGATTGATTTTCGGTAAAATTCTGCCTAAAGTTATTTATTATTTGGCGTAGGGATGTTCTCCAAGAATAGAGCAATACTGCCACGTTCTCAATACTGGACTGGAAAGGTATTCTTCTTCACCAGATAGAACTTTATTCATCTGCAAAATAGCAAAAAATCTCCGGCTGAATTTAATCAGAGTCTCGGCCTATTTCGAAGATGTATAAAAGTGCACTTTCCAAACTGAAATAAATTACACTGCAGATTACTGAAGCCTTTCTAGATTACCTCAAGCTTGAATTGCTGAGACTAGGTATACAAATATTGCTATAGATACAGAGAAATACTAGAAGTTAGTGTTTAATCCATAATACGTACAAGATATGATTTTTTTTCCTTTATAGTGTTTGATGATAAAATGAGGTAATGTAAATAATGCAAATTTTATTATTTCGGCCTCATTTTCGTGATTGGAAAATGATTGTAAAGAAGACGTGTAAATATTTTCGCGTTTTCTGTTAGTACAATACATAGGTAATAACTAGGGCTGGGACAATATGCTTTTAAAATCATAGTTCCCGAAAATATTATAGACGAAGAGAATTAAAGAGTATTGAATGGTTCTACACCAGCGGTATATAGTATTCGATACCATTTCATCTGTGATATTCTTAAGATCTATGGTTTTTAATGCATATTGTCCCAGCCCTAGTAATAATATTTAATTATTGGTTTGTGATATTTACCAACTTCGTGCATTGATGAGGTTAATTAAAAAAAAATCAAATTATAGTAAGTTTTAATTATCGGTCAGAAAATTATATTTAATAATTATTATTAACTTGTATTAAATATTATTTTCTTACCTGTCCGAAAATGTGGAACTGACCGATAATTAAGAACTTACCCTACATTAGAATAGAAACAATTTTAGTAGGTATATTTTAGGTACATTTCTAATTATTAGTTATTATAGTTATAGTTAATAGTTGATTTATCAATAATATCGAAATTTCATCCCATTTCCTATTTAGTAATTAAGTGATATATAACCATATAAAAAAAGGTTTTATGGAAAAACTTTATTTCTGTAAGTTTGTTTTTATGAATAGTATAAAAAAGGAATCAAATATTTTAGAATTTGTTTTCTTATATTTTCTTTTGCAATCTAATTCAATAAGAGGCATTTATTATAAAATTATAATAAAGAATAATATGTTTTTCGAGTGGATGAATATAAATAGCAATTCCGTATCAATTTAAATTTACCTTCAGTCTATTGCATATAAAACATGATTCCTGAACATATATAATGCATTATATATCTATATACCTATAGACTGTGTCACTGTAGATATATAGCTAGATTATTTATCTATTGATTTCATTTTATGTTTCCTTTAAACAAATATAGTGAAGTGTTGCATATAACTATAAAGATTTTTCATTAATTTAAATGATGCCTATTAATTAAAATGTCTATATCAAAAGATATACCACAGAGAGAAAGTTATGGTGGGGCCATAGAAGATTGAGAGAAAAAATTATGGTGGGGCCATAGAAGATTGAGAGAAAGTTATGGTGGGGCCATAGAAGATTGAGTGAGAAAGTTATGGTTGGGCCATAGAAGAATAAGAGGGGTTCACTCTTATCCTTCTAATTTCAACGAAATAGATTTGTGTTATGGTAGATTTTCCTACTATCCAACCTACTATAAATAATTACCACAATAACTATTAATTTGTCATCATTTACATTCTAGATATGTTAAATATAAGCAGGCATCTCAGTATCTCAAAATAATATCTTAATCTATTTTGTAACTTTAATTTTATAATAATAAGTTCAGATTCCCTCAGACAGTTAATCACCCTCACCTTTCGATCTCGACTCCAAACCCTTCACCTCCGGAAAGAAGCCAAGAAAAGAGAGTATTCCAATGCATACATTAACACTTTCATTTATTCCCTTTCCTAAAAAGTATCACATTGATGAACATATAGAAAAGCACATCAGAGAACGAACCAGGCAGCAGTAAAAATCTGTAGTTTTACCCTCATTTCAGTGGTTGTTTCCCCTCGAGTTTATGCAGATCTTCTTGGGAGTGCAATTCCTCAGTCTCAATATATCAATCCGAGAGACGAGCATAAAAACCCCTAATTGTTTTGGAGAGATTTGCAAATTCATGAATAGTGATCAAGTGTGAGGGACATCTATCGGTAAATTGCGGCACTGCTAACAATGATCATGTCGAGGGTTTGGGATATATTGGATAGGGGGCAATGATTATAGAGAGGTAGAATAAAGGGGGCAATGATTATAGAGTGGTAGAATGAAGGGGGCAGTGATTATAGAGAGGTAGAATAAAGGGGGCAGTGATTATAGAGAGGTAGAATAAAGGGGGCAATGATTATAGAGAGGTAGAATAAAGGGGGCAGTGATTATAGAGAGGTAGAATGAAGGGGGCAATGATTATAGAGAGGTAGAATGAAGGGGGCAGTGATTATAGAGAGGTAGAATGAAGGGGGCAATGATTATAGAGAGGTAGAATAAAGGGAGCAGTGATTATAGAGAGGTAGAATAAAGGGAGCAGTGATTATAGAGAGGTAGATTAAAGGGAGCAGTGATTATAGAGTGGTAGAATAAAGGGGGCAGTGATTATAGAGAGGTAGAATAAAGGGGGCAGTGATTATAGAGAGGTAGAATAAAGGGGGCAATGATTATAGAGAAATAAGTTTTTTGTTATATCTTGATATGTAAGGCTAAGATTAAATAAATTAAGTTATACAAAACTGCAATATTATGAGGACTATGTAGATAGAATTAAAATATATATTGAAATGTGATAGTTATATCATTGAGATTGCCATTCACAAGTTCACTATAACATAATATCAAAGTATAAAGCAAGTATATCTGTTCACCATTCGGTCACTGTGGAATCAAATTAGATCTACCTGCTCATGCACTAAATCATTCACCAACCATATTTCAATTGGGTGAAATTGTTTAATCACAATAGCATAAAATAATAACATTGATATCGGATTGTACCTCAGAGGTTTAATACTGTGAGTTCAAAGACTGAGACCAGGACAACAAGTAATTAGGCCGCTAGAGCACATATCCTTGTAATTAGATTTAGAAAGCCCATTGATATGTGGCATTGGACCTTGCCATTGTACGAATATCTGTCTTTTGACCGGTCGAAAGGGCGATATTGTGTACAGCTTAGTCGTTAGATGATGACACTAATTTCAATTAGGTATCTGCCCAAATGAATAAATTGATATATTTAATGTCGTAGTACTATGAACAACTTTATGGATAAATGTACTGAAGTTTTTCATAATATGTTTATAGTTTATTTGAGGCATTAAATTGAAATCAATTAATTCTGCAACAGACACTTAAAGTCTACTATATTTAATAATGGAAATATATATAATATAAAAGCTACTCTCTACTCATAAAATAGTGATAAAAGCTACTCTCTACTCATAAAATAGTGATAAAAGCTACTCTCTACTCATAAAATAGTGATAAAAGCTACTCTCTACTCATAAAATAGTGATAAAAGCTACTCTCTACTCATAAAATAGTGATAAAAGCTACTCTCTACTCATAAAATAGTGATAAAAGCTACTCTCTACTCATAAAATAGTGATAAAAGCTACTCTCTACTCATAAAATAGTGATAAAAGCTACTCTCTACTCATAAAATAGTGATAAAAGCTACTCTCTACTCATAAAATAGTGATAAAAGCTACTCTCTACTCATAAAATAGTGAATAAAGCTGCTCTCTACTCATAAAATAGTGATAAAAGCTACTCTCTACTCATAAAATAGTGAATAAAGCTGCTCTCTACTCATAAAATAGTGATAAAAGCTACTCTCTACTCATAAAATAGTGATAAAAGCTACTCTCTACTCATAAAATAGTGATAAAAGCTACTCTCTACTCATAAAATAGTGATAAAAGCTACTCTCTACTCATAAAATAGTGATAAAAGCTACTCTCTACTCATAAAATAGTGATAAAAGCTACTCTCTACTCATAAAATAGTGATAAAAGCTACTCTCTACTCATAAAATAGTGATAAAAGCTACTCTCTACTCATAAAATAGTGATAAAAGCTACTCTCTACTCATAAAATAGTGATAAAAGCTACTCTCTACTCATAAAATAGTGATAAAAGCTACTCTCCACTCATAAAATAGTGAATAAAGCTGCTCTCTACTCATAAAATAGTGATAAAAGCTACTCTCTACTCATAAAATAGTGAATAAAGCTACTCTCTACTCATAAAATAGTGACTCTTGTACACCGAGTCACTAGCTCCCTAATTTCACATCTGAAATGTTTTATTTAGTGTCTCCTGGGAAATTAGTCTCCGTTATCTCTCCGTCATCGAAAATAAATTAACAATATTTCACACCTTTTTGCAAATTACATGAAAATGAAGTGTAATGTACCAACACACAGCAAATAGGTACCAGCACACAGCAAATATGTACCAACACACAGCAAATAGGTACCAACACACAGCAAATAGGTACCAACACACAGCAAATAGGTACCAACACACAGCAAATAGGTACCAACACACAGCAAATAGGTACCAACACACAGCAAATAGGTACCAACACACAGCAAATAGGTACCAACACACAGCAAATAGGTACCAACACACAGCAAATAGGTACCAACACACAGCAAATAGGTACCAACACACAGCAAATAGGCACCAACACACAGCAAATAGGCACCAACACACAGCAAATAGGTACCAACACACAGCAAATAGGTACCAACACACAGCAAATAGGCACCAACACACAGCAAATAGGTACCAACACACAGTAAATAGGTACCAACACACAGCAAATAGGTACCAACACACAGCAAATAGGCACCAACACACAGCAAATAGGCACCAACACACAGCAAATAGGTACCAACACACAGCAAATAGGTACCAACACACAGCAAATAGGCACCAACACACAGCAAATAGCCAATAGGCACCAACACACAGCAAATAGGTACCAACACACAGCAAATAGGCACCAACACACAGCAAATAGGTACCAACACACAGCAAATAGGCACCAACACACAGCAAATAGCCAATAGGCACCAACACACAGCAAATAGGTACCAACACACAGCAAATAGGTACCAACACACAGCAAATAGGCACCAACACACAGCAAATAGCCAATAGGCACCAACACACAGCAAATAGGTACCAACACACAGCAAATAGGTACCAACACACAGCAAATAGGTACCAACACACAGCAAATAGGTACCAACACACAGCAAATAGGTACCAACACACAGTAAATAGGTACCAACACACAGCAAATAGGTACCAACACACAGCAAATAGGTACCAACACACAGCAAATAGGTACCAAGACACAGCAAATAGGTACCAACACACAGCAAATAGGTACCAACACACAGCAAATAGGTACCAACACACAGAAAATAGGTACCAACACACAGAAAATAGGTACCAACACACAGCAAATAGGTACCAACACACAGCAAATAGGTACCAACACACAGCAAATAGGTACCAACACACAGCAAATAGGTACCAACACACAGTAAATAGGTACCAACACACAGCAAATAGGTACCAACACACAGCAAATAGGTACCAACACACAGCAAATAGGCACCAACACACAGCAAATAGGTACCAACACACAGCAAATAGGTACCAACACACAGCAAATAGGTACCAACACACAGCAAATAGGCACCAACACACAGCAAATAGGTACGAACACACAGCAAATAGGTACCAACACACAGCAAATAGGTACCAACACACAGTAAATAGGTACCAACACACAGCAAATAGGTACCAACACACGGCAAATAGGTACCAACACACAGTAAATAGGTACCAACACACAGCAAATAGGTACCAACACACAGCAAATAGGTACCAACACACAGCAAAT
The DNA here is from genome assembly GCA_947561585.1 of Caprella mutica. Classification (NCBI taxonomy): domain Eukaryota; kingdom Metazoa; phylum Arthropoda; class Malacostraca; order Amphipoda; family Caprellidae; genus Caprella; species Caprella mutica. The sequence continues at coordinate 16,456 of CANNZV010006198.1, forward strand.
AGGTACCAACACACAGAAAATAGGTACCAACACACAGCAAATAGGCACCAACACACAGCAAATAGGTACCAACACACAGCAAATAGGCACCAACACACAGCAAATAGGTACCAACACACAGCAAATAGGTACCAACACACAGAAAATAGGCACCAACACACAGCAAATAGGTACCAACACACAGCAAATAGGCACCAACACACAGCAAATAGGCACCAACACACAGCAAATAGGCACCAACACACAGCAAATAGGTACTTTGGTAGGGGAGGAGCAAATAATTGGTTGGTATTCAAAGCCAATTCATGTAAGTTATTTTACTTAATTAGGTACGTTGTTGTTCTTCATAAAATTTTAAAATTATATACAATATAGTAAAATCATAATTATAATATATTGATGTTAGATTATGCGTAATATTTAATTTTAAACTTAAATAAAAGTAAAAAAGTTAAATATTTACCAAAATGAGAGTAAAATAGATCGTCACAGAAGAAACTTCTAAAATAGAATTACAGCCAGTGTTTCTAAATCTGTTCACATGACTTCCGTCTAATTTAGAACAACTCTTTCAGATTCCAAATCCATAAAGCATTCTAACTTCAACCTAAACTATCGGAAGTAGCAATCATTGAGAATGTTTTCACGAAGAGGCCAAGAGAATCTATAGGTGGCATTGCCCCTCTAAAAGTAATAATCAAACTGATTCCATAGAAGCTATCTGTAGTTAACCGAGTCATCTTTTAGATCAATCTAAAGTGAAGTGGATTCCATTACATGAATTGAATAGGCATAAATAATGATATATATATAGAGCTTATATATATTACAATATCATAGCTTATATGGAAATAAATAGTGTACCGTAACTTTCGAGATGAAAGTCAGTGGCCTCATTTTTGCTTTAAGTTATTATTCTAAATCTGATAAAGTTCGGGGGAGTTTTGTTTCATAAATTCAGTCCAGATTACTTATTTGCTGTTGTTTTTTTTGTTTGAGAATAGAATGACTGTTGAAATACAGAGGCTTCAGACATTCGAAAGCTTCATTCTATTAATTGGATTCACATTCATTCTTTGCATGCTGAATGATTTCATTAAAAATAACAGAAGTGATGTTCACTTCAATCTGAGTTATCCAATTATTTCTGAATAAAAACTCGAATTAGATTTCTTTACAGTATTCGTCCTCGAACAAATATTGAAAAATCCTATTTGTGAATAAATAAATAGGAGACAATCATTGCATGGAATTTCTTTCCAATATAGACATGTGTATTGAATAAAATGAATATTTGTCTAACTGTCATTGTTTAGGCAATGGGACATAACCCAAGCAACTCAAGTCAATGGGGCCCATGTGGGCACTATGTTGACTAATCGTATTGGTACTGTGTGGTTATTTGCAAAATGGGCCAACATGGTGACAGCATGGGCTGTTATGTTGAAACCATCTTGGCCCAATATGTTGCCGATATGTTAATGAAGTTTCAGCCATACGCAATATAGTAATCAGGTTGATAATCAATATGACAATTCTATGGGATGGATTCGCAACATTGAACCAACCTTCTCCCAAGGTAACATCCCATGAGAATGGAAAACCACATTATCCCCATGTAATTTCTAGGCTACTTTTCAGTCTGCCATCTCTTGCCCATCTAACCATCTAGTGCCCATGTTGTCACAATGTGTCATGGTTGCTTGGGAAGTATTACTTGAACATAATTATTAAAAGAACTATTTTATATGTATAAACATAATATGTTAACTAAATAAAAGTTGCTAACTATCAAATTAATATCAAATTAACGATGTTCATAATGATTTTTCCCATTGGCCAAAATGCTGACAGTAATTTTAATTAATTAATATAATATATATTCCTTATATACTTTGAATAAGAAGTTCGGTGTAAATTCTACTAAAAAAAACAATCATAATATTGACACTCTCTCCGTGAAAATATCAAAAATATTCATTTTACATAATCCGTTTTAAAATTCTTACGATTCAATTTACTCAAACTAGACATTATTTGTTTCAAGCTGGCAAGTCTCCGGGGGGATTTTTTACAGAAACTTGAAAGCTAACAAAATGTTTGTCGATCTCAGAAGGTTTGAGAAAACTGAAAATAGACAATATCTAGGACACTGAGTTAGTACATCACAATTAATAAAACCTCATTAGTACCTCAGAGAAAATACAGAGAAAATCTGATTGGCATTCATATGACGTACATCTAAAGGGATCTAGGTCCTTTCGCCGAAAACACTTTCGCCGAAAAATTGAAAGTTAGTTACCTAAAAAGGGTATTCTTATTTTATAATGCAATCAGTAGAGTATACATTTTGTCACTACCAAACCTGTCAAGGGGGAGGGCCCTACCAGTCCGCTAACTCAACCTTATATGGTTGAGATTTACCCTTCACCATCTGAAAGAAATTGGCAAGCGAAAAAGTTTGTCGTATGGGATTATGTTTACTGTTTAGCATCAGCATATGAAGATATAAAAACGTGAGGAAGCAACTCCTAAAACTGTGAATAAAGCCTATAGCCAAAGCCAGAATTATATATCTCCTAGTGAGAAAAACATGCTGCCCACTCCAGCATATCAAAAAAGATCGATTTTGGTTTGGAGATAGTTGCAGAGACTGAAAAGAGCTCAATATGTGGACGATTTTGTACCAAAACGATACAATCCAGTACTCTCTCACGTATGGGAATGAGAAGAACCTGAGTGTATAATGTGGCACCTCTTTTTACCGAATTTAAATCCTCTTGACTTTGATATATGACATATTCTTGAGAGAAAGATTCTCAATTCACCGCATGCTAAGTTCACCCCAACTCAATTCATCGCATGCTAAGTTCACCACAACTTAATTCACCGCATGCTAAGTTCACCCCAAATCAATTTACCGCATGCTAACTTAACCTCAACTCAATTCACCGCATGCTAAGTTCCCCACAACTCAATTCACCGCATGCCAAGTTCCCCTCAACTCAATTCTCGCATGCTAAGTTCCCCACAACTCAATTCACCGCATGCTAAGTTCCCCTCAACTCAATTCTCGCATGCTAAGTTCCCCACAACTCAATTCACCGCATGCTATGTTCCCCACAACTCAATTCACCGCATGCTAAGTTCCCCCCAACTCAATTCTCGCATGCTAAGTTCCCCACAACTCAATTCACCGCATGCTATGTTCCCCACAACTCAATTCACCGCATGCTAAGTTCCCCCCAACTCAATTCTCGCATGCTAAGTTCCCCACAACTCAATTCATCGCATGCTATGTTCCCCACAACTCAATTCACCGCATGCTAAGTTCCCCCCAACTCAATTCTCGCATGCTAAGTTCCCCACAACTCAATTCATCGCA
>CANNZV010006199.1:0-19834 GCA_947561585.1 Caprella mutica
GGTTACGTCCTGAACGGGAATACGGCCAACCCTCTCAGTAACTATACCCTGTATCAGGGGGGCGGCGGTTTAGCCGCGCTGGTTAACCCAACCACAGGTGAGCAATGGGTTGCGGCCACCACAGCGACATCCGGTACCACGCTGGGTGATGCAGCGGTTACTTGGGGTAGTTGGAACACCTGGCGTCAGATCAATGATCAGACGCTGATCGAGCACAGCACATCGATCCAGTATATCTATACGGATGTGTTAACTGATTCATTGGTAGTAGCTAATCATGAGAATGTTTTTAGCCTAACTTCAGTTGGAGGGAGTGCTCACAATCAATCGGGCGAAATGTCTCAGGCGATTACAAGTTCTATGACCATCGACTTTATTGATCAGGATGTTGATATGGCCCTTGAACTTGGGTTTTCTGACAGTCAGTGGTTTATGAGTGGCTCCGGCCTGATTAGTGAGGTTACCGGAAGCGGTATGGCGTTGATTGGTGAGCGCTACGATGCCGATGAGCATGTTTATGAATCTGCTGATGGTGCGGTCATTGGAGATTTTTTTGGCTCGGGTCTTGAGGGGCTAGCTGGTTTTTACCGGTTGAGTTCGGCTGCCTGATTTTGCTGACGGTTCTCTGGTGCTGGCAAAAGATTTTCAGTTGAATGAAAAGCGGGTGTTGTCTGGAAATCACCTGTCCTTTTTAGTGATACTCAAGCAGGGTTTTATGGTGCAAGTGATCAGGGGGCAGTCGTCACGACCCTTGATGGTAACCTTTTGCGATTTTCGAAAGATGGTATGACTTCCGAGGTACAAGGGATGACGCACTATTTGGAAGCACTGCTTCAAGTGCAGTAAGTCAGCTTAACTGGGGTTATTGGGATGGCTATGTTGTCGATGATGGCACAAATGACGAACAATATTTTAACCAGAAACGTTATTTTGGGCTGATTGATTCGACTCGTTTGCATACATTTACGTCTTCCGGCAGGCCAAATATGCAGGCTAAGTTTAGTTTTCTTGGGGGTGTTGCGCATGACATAAATGGTACGCAACTGACTTTTAATGAGGCAAATTCATATTTGATACTGGACTTTAATTCTTCTGTTATGAATGGTCAGCTTGAGATGACTGCGGGCTCTGTGAATGACATTCATGACAGATGGCTGCTTTATACCGATTATTACAGTTTGAATGACATTGTATCCGGTGAAGGCTCCGTGATTTTGTATGGTGATGTATCGTCGCTTGATTCCCAAGGTAGCCAAACAGTCTATGGCTATGTTGAAGGCTACTGGGATTTTGTCTGGAGTGGTGATCGAAGTGATATTTTAATGGGGGGCTTCAATGTTTGGGAACTCAGTGAAGGAGGGACTGGTAATTACGCGTCATCGGGGTTGTTAGTTTTTTCTGATGCGACAGCTCAAAATGTAGTTCTTGAAGGCAGCGGGTCTGCAGGTCTGGTATCTGGCTACAGCAGTAAGCTTGGCTGGGATACAGGATTTAAATTTGACCCCGCTTCATCTAATGGCTTGTCCGGATATTATGTCAGTGAATCAGATAGTCGGCATCTCGTTGGGGCATTCAATGATAATCAGGGTGTTAGTGTTAATGCGTCCTCAGCTCAGTTTTTTGAAGATACATCATCGTATGATGTTCTAGGGGATACGTATGCTGGTCAAGCTGATGGTATATATACTGCAGCTGGGAATAATGTGATCCTGGATGCTGACGGTGCTAATGCTGTCAATGTTCAATGGGGCGCTGGGGGGCTCAGGCTGATGGCGATATCCTCATGGGTAACGGTGAAGGCATTGACTCGCTGGATGTGCTGCACTTTGTTACTGCAGACAATTTGACTTCAGGCTACGTCTTTAGAAAATTTAGCGATTAATCAGGTTGCCGCAACCTTTTCTTTCGCTGGCGGGAGTGCGCCGACACTGACCTCTTATAATGGAAGTGTTGAGTCTGGGGCTATGACTTTCATGGAGATGAATGTCGATTTTTCTGCGGGTATGGTTGATACGTTTATGGGGCTAGACTTCTCCCAGACCAGTGTGATGGCATCCGGTTTTGGTACAGTTGGAGGCTTTTTGAGTAATGGCATTTCCCTTGATGTTTACGACTCTACCGAGATATATGTAGGGAGTGGTTCATTATCAGGACGTTTTGTAGGCCCAAATGCTGACGGGGCGATTGTAGGTTATGAAATGAATACAGAATTGGGTGCTATTAACGGAGCGGCAGCATTGCAGAAAGTTGAGGAATACAGCTCAGTGGGGCAGTTACCCTAAACTAAAACCTCAAGGTAATTCTCAGCCTATTAATGATTTGATTAGCGGGAATTAGGTTTTGCCTCTTGCTTTATCCGGTGAGGGCGTAAAAAAGTATGATCCCGGCCTGCTAGCATTAAGCACTGATAGGCTACTTACTGGTATGGGTAAATACACCATCCCAGCCTTCTCCCGGTGGGTGTTCCCGGTAAAGTTCAATTCTTTCGAGATAAACCTCATAAATCATTCTTGAATCTTCTGCCAGTAACTCTCTGAACTGACGCTCAGCATAACCCCATTCCTGTTGGCGGAAGTGTTTCAGCGCTTGTGTATAACGCTCCAGCCTTTGCTGTGTCTCAGTATCAATTTGATCCTTCAACGCTATAGGCTCAAAAATCGCCACAGGCTCGTGTTTACCTTTTACCTTAACAAGATCAAGCTCGCGGTAGAGGTAGTCGTCAGCGGCCTCTGCAGTGGTTTCACTGACCATAAGGTCAACGCCGTATTGTTTGGTCAGTCCCTCCAGTCGGGAGCCAAGGTTTACGGCATCGCCCAGAACGGTATAAGCCATACGGAACTCTGATCCCATGTTACCCACGTTCATCGGGCCGGTATTAAGACCAACACCTATTTTCAGTTCAGGCCAGCCACGTTTTTTAAACTCAGGCCCCAGTTCCTTCATGATCTCAATCATACGAAGACCCGCTTCAACACCGTGCTTGGCGTGCATAGGGTCTCTCAGAGGAGCGCCCCAGAATGCCATGATGGCATCGCCCATGTACTTGTCGATGGTACCGCGATACTCATGAATAACACCGGTCATAGGGGTCAGGAAGGCATTCATCAGACGCGTCAGCTCTTCAGGATTCAGGACCCTCAGAGATGGTGGTAAAGCCACGGACATCGGAGAAGAGTACGGTCATCTCTCGGCTTTCACCTTCCAGCGAGATGCTGCCGGGATCATCATTCATCTCATCTACCAACTCTGGCGGCACATACTGGCCAAACAGGCGTGTGAGTTGGCGTTTCCCTCTGGACTCTACCAAGTAACCGTACGAGAGCTGATAAGCGATAATCAGAGCGCTGAGCAGAACCGGTGTCGCCAGCGGGAATACCCACTTGTAGTCGGTCCAGAGCAGTAAGTTACCGTACCAGATACCGGCAAAAATCAGGGATGAACCGATCAGGATCGGCAGAGGGTTTAGTCTTGGCAGCGTAAAGGTCAGCAGTAGCCCCAGAAAAGTCAGTACCAGGATCTCACCGCCAATGGTGTAAGTTGGCTGATGCTTAAAGGATTGGTGCAGAATACCGGCGATCAGGTTTGCGTGTACCTCAACTCCCGGATAAACGCTCTGTACTGGGGTGGTTCGAAGATCCAGCAACCCCGGCGCGCTGGCACCGAGCAGTACGATCGCCCCCCTGCAGTTTTTCTTTCGGAACCGTCTGGCGGAATACATCGATCACCGAGACATATTCAAAAGTCCCCCGGCCACCATAATAGGGCACCAGAGCGCCGGTCTGGTTATCTACGGGGATACGGAAGCCACCGACATCCAGCGCTTCCAGAATAGGGGTTGCTCTCATCGCCACTCATAACGAATTCGATCGGCGGCATACCCAGCACACTACGAACAACAGCCAGAGACAGGGACTGATAGTATTCGCCTTTAAATTCCTGAATCATCGGCACCCGACGGAATACCCCGTCCTGATCGACCAAGGGGTTATCAAAGAAACCCGCCGACAACGCGTTGGCCTGATGAATAGGCTGATTGCCGGAAAAACGCTCGGCTTTTGGGATAGGGAGTAACGTTGGAGACATAGGGCTGTTGATCGGCAGAGGCTCGGGCAGAACACACGACAGACGGTGTTTCCTCTTCGGTCTCTCGGTCCAGATAAAAGCCAAGCACGGCTGGGGTTTGACTCAGAATTTCCGCCAGTTGACGATCGCCATCCATCGATTGCAGGAGCGGGGTAATGGTTTCTGTTAGTTCGGGCTTTTCATCAAGTAGCTGCTGAAGCACCTCCATGGCGCCGCGACGGTCAGCCTCAGGGAACACGATATCGAACCCCAGCGCACTGATGCCGTATTCGCCAAAAAGTATATAGAGCAGTTCTGCGACATACTCCCGGGGCCAGGGGAACTGGCCAATCTCCCGCAGGCTATCTTCATCAATATCGATAATCAGAATCTGTGGGTCGCCCTCATTAGGCAGGGTCATATTGATACGGATATCGTAGGCAATCTGCTCAAGCCGGTTAAATAAACCGATATTCCAATAGCCAACGGAATGAAGCAAAAAAAACCGCCAGGATGAGTAAGCTGCCTAATGGCCGTATTATTGGGAGAAGAGCTTTCTTTATAGAGTCCATGCTGCGGCTGAGTATCTGTCATATGATTATTTTTCTGAGCATACTATAGAATGCGTCATTAAGTGATATTGAGAGTTTGGGATATAGGGTTTATTGAGCGGGTCAGATGGCCAGAGATGGGAATACAGGCGAAAAAAAACCGCTTCATCAGAAGCGGTTTTTTAGAATATGGTGGCTACGGCGGGACTTGAACCTGCGACCCCAGCATTATGAGTGCTGTGCTCTAACCAACTGAGCTACGTAGCCAAACTTGACTCCAGTCCAACAAGACTGCGAGTAAGTGGCGCAAATTATCTTTGCTTAGCGCTTTACTGTCAAGCTATTTTTTGGGAAAAATAAGCAAAAACAACAAGATATGCTTTAGCGCAAAATAAAAAAGCCGCTTCAGATGAAGCGGCTTTTTAAATATGGTGGCTACGGCGGGACTTGAACCTGCGACCCCAGCATTATGAGTGCTGTGCTCTAACCAACTGAGCTACGTAGCCAATTGCGGGAGCAGATTATACTGCAAACTGATCCCGCTGCAAGCTGTAATTTATTAGCCTGCCTTATTTCCGTTTAAATGCTTATACATTAAAACGGAAATGAACCACATCACCATCTTTCAGGATGTAGTCTTTGCCTTCCAGGCGCCACTTTCCGGCCTCTTTGGCACCTTGCTCGCCTTTAAATCCGATGAAATCATCATAGCTGACTACTTCAGCACGGATAAAACCACGTTGGAAATCGGTGTGGATAACACCAGCGCCTTCGGGAGCTGTGGCGCCAATTTTAACCGTCCAGGCACGCACTTCTTTTACACCGGCGGTGAAGTAGGTCTGCAGGCCCAGCAAGCCGTAGCCTGCGCGAATAACACGATCCAGACCGGCTTCTTCCATACCCAGGTCGGCAAGGAACATATCGCGCTCTTCATCGTCCAGCTCAGCGATTTCTGCTTCCAGCTTATTGCAGACAGGAACAACAATCGCACCTTCTTCTTCAGCGATGCCTTTTACAACATCCAGATACGGATTATCTTCGAAACCATCTTCATCCACGTTAGCGATGTACATGGTCGGCTTAACCGTCAGGAAGTTGTATGAACGCAGTAGTTTTTTCTCATCGTCGTTCAGACCAAAGCTACGCAGTGGCTTGCCTTCAGCCAGGTGAGGCTGAATTTTTTCCAATACTGTTTTCTGTGCCTGGGCTTCTTTATCACCGCCTTTAGCGATCTTGGTCAGACGATGAATAGCCTTATCCACAGAGTCCATATCAGCCAAAGCCAGCTCCATGTTGATGATCTCGATATCCTGAGCCGGGTCAACACGGTTAGCAACGTGGATCACATTCTCATTGTCGAAGCAACGAACAACGTGTGCGATGGCGTCTGTTTCTCGGATGTTAGCCAGGAATTTGTTACCCAGGCCTTCACCTTTGGATGCACCTTCCACGAGACCGGCAATATCCACAAACTCCATTGTGGTTGGCAGTACGCGCTCAGGGCTTACGATTTCAGCCAAGGCATCAAGGCGCGGATCGGGCATAGGCACGATGCCGGTGTTTGGCTCGATGGTGCAGAATGGAAAGTTCTCGGCATCAATGCCGGATTTGGTCAGAGCATTAAACAGCGTCGATTTACCTACGTTAGGCAGGCCGACAATACCGCAATTGAAACCCATGATGATGATCCTGATGTGCGTGGATGAACCGGCGCATATACCAACAGACGTGTTGGCAGAATCCGGCATAAAACGATACCGGTGAGGGAGAAGAGATTAGACGGATTTAAAGCTGTGCAGGCGGTTCATAGCAGCGGGCCATTGGCCTGCAACTGCATCGGGGAGGGCTCTTATGGCTTCATCGATACAGTCATTCAAAGCATCTTGCTCTGACTTAGGTGCCCGACCCAGCACATATCCGGTAACCTTATCGCTACTGCCCGGATGGCCGATTCCAAGCCGTAAACGGTTGAAACCCTTTTCGTTACCAAGTTTGCTGATGATATCCCGCAGACCATTGTGGCCTCCATGACCTCCGCCCTGTTTAAAGCGTGCCGTACCCGGAGGTATGTCCAGCTCATCGTGTGCGACCAGAATCGCAGCAGGGGGAATCTTGAAAAAACCGGCAACAGCAATAGTGGATTGACCGCTACGGTTCATAAAGGTGGTAGGAATCAGCAGATGAAGGTCTTTACCTTCAAGGTGGGCCTTGGCATAGAGCCCGTGATACTTCTTTTCGGGACGCAGGCTAACACCGCAGTGTTTGGCCAGCGCCTCGACAAACCAGGCTCCGGCATTGTGACGGGTTTGCTCATATTCGGCACCGGGGTTACCCAGCCCAACAATCAGCTTTATACCTTCACTCATACCAGAACCTCGTTTAAAACCGGCTAAGGATTACTCCTCGCCAGCTTCCTCTTCTTCGTCAGCTGCTGCGCCTTTAGGAGCTGCAACAGTAACAACAGGTGCGTCATGATCTGCGCCTTTAGCAAGCTCAACAATCTCTGCACCAGCAGGGATGTTCAGGTCGCTCAGGTGGATGATCTGACCTTTTTCGATGTCAGCCATGTCAACATCAATAGAGGTAGGCAGCTGGCTAGGCAGTGCGCGTACTTCTACTTCAGTTTTCTGGTGCATGATCTTGCCACCCTGCAGCTTGGCACCTTTACATTCAGCTTCGTTCAGGAAGTGAATTGGAACCAGGATAGTGATCTGGGAATCTTCACTTACGCGCTGGAAGTCAGCGTGCATGATAACTTCTTTGAACGGGTGACGTTGCAGATCTTTCAGGATCACCTGCTCGTTGTCACCGCCTTCAATTTCCAGGTTCAGAGTGTGAGTGTAGAAACCTTCGTTTTCCAGTTTCTTGAACAGCTCACGCATCTCGATAGAGATAGATACAGGCTCTTTGCCCAGACCGTATACGATAGCCGGAGTAACTTTTTCCAGACGACGCAGGCGGCGGCTCGCACCTTTCCCCTTGTCGCTGCGTACTACAGCGTTCAGTGTGTAATCAGACATGATTATTTCCTCAGGTTTACATAAAGACAGTACAGGCTTCCGCGACCAGAAGCCTGTACCCAGTTAAAAATCGGTTTTGGGATGCGGCGCTTTAATTAGCGAAACATCGCGCTGATTGATTCCTCGTTGCTGACGCGGCGAACCGCTTCAGCCAACAGACCGGAAAGCGTAAGCTGGCGGATCTTACCACACTTCTTAGCTGCATCAGTCAGAGGAATAGTGTCTGTAATGATCAACTCATCCAGAACAGAATTACGTAGATTGTCGATAGCGGCGCCGGACAGTACCGGGTGCGTTGCGTAAGCAACAACACGTTTTGCACCATGGGCTTTCAGAGCTTCTGCGGCTTTGCACAGCGTGCCTGCAGTATCCACCATGTCATCGACCAGTACACAGGTACGATCCTGAACGTCACCGATGATGTGCATCACCTGAGCTTCGTTTGCCTGCGGACGGCGTTTATCGATAATCGCAAGGTCTGCATCGTTCAGTTGCTTAGCAATGGCACGGGCGCGAACAACACCGCCTACGTCAGGCGATACTACAACCAGGTCTTCGTAGTTCTGGCGCTCGATATCGTCCAGCAGAATTGGCGAACCGTACACGTTATCAACAGGAACATCAAAGAAGCCCTGAATCTGATCCGCGTGCAGGTCAACGGTCAGAACACGGTCAACACCAACAGCCACAATCATATCCGCAACAACTTTAGCGCTGATAGGGACACGGGCTGAGCGAACACGGCGATCCTGACGGGCATAGCCATAATAAGGGATAACAGCGGTAATACGCGCTGCAGATGCACGGCGCAGTGCATCAACCATCAGGATTAGTTCCATCAGGTTGTCGTTAGTAGGTACACAGGTAGACTGGATAACAAAAACGTCTTTACCACGAACGTTCTCGTTAATTTCAACAGCCATCTCGCCATCACTGAATTGACCAACCGTGGCATCGCCCAGACGAATGTCTAAACAATCAACAACTTTGCTGGCTAACTGGGGGTTTGCATTCCCCGTGAACACCATTAATTTTGACACGTGTAACTACCTTTGGATTCAGTCTGACGGGAGAAGTGCGGGCCTGAAGTGCAGTTCGTTGCATCAACAGAAACAGAAGTGGCTGGGGTACCAGGATTCGAACCTGGGGATGCTGGAATCAGAATCCAGTGCCTTACCGCTTGGCGATACCCCAACTATATACCAGCTCAGATTGCCAGAGCTTCATGTAGAGGGGAGCTGTTCTTTCCCCAGGCTACAAAACCCTGCCAGTTTTCCGGTAACGCCGCTAAAACAGCCTCAGCTGATTCTTTGTCGTCAAAACCTGTAAAAATACAGGCACCGGTTCCGGTCATCTGTGATTTGCCATATTGACTAAGCCAATCGAGCGCCTCGGCAACTTCTTTATAAGTGACCTTGGCAATCGGTTCGCAGTCGTTATGACCGCCCTGATCAAGTGCGCGCGTAATTGTCATGATTTCGGTATCTCTTGTCAATTCAGGATGACAAAAAATTTCCTGAGTTGAGATATGACAATCCGGGCAGATCACGACAAAACACTGCTCTTTGGGCTGAATCGGGATCAACTTTTCACCGACGCCTTCTGCCCAAGCTGCGAAACCTCGGATAAAGACAGGGACGTCTGCCCCCAGCGTCAGTCCGACCTCGGCCAGCTCATCAAGGCTGCAGCCCAGTTGCCAGAGATGATTCAGACCCAGCAGGGCTGTAGCAGCATCAGAGCTGCCGCCGCCAAGGCCTCCGCCCATGGGGATCTTTTTATCCAGCTGGATTGAGACATCTGACAGAGGTTTGTCGATGCCTTTGCTGCGACAGAAAGCGATCAGCTTGCGCCCGGCTTTAACAATCAGATTATCTTCAGCACTGACACCGGGAATTTGAGGGCTTAATTCCAGAGAAGGATGTTCCGAACTTTGATCCCGTTGCTTAAACGAGAGCTGGTCGCAAAAGTCGAGAAACTGAAACTGAGTCTGCAGCAGGTGATAGCCATCATCGCGTCGGCCAACAATGTGCAGCATTAAATTAAGTTTGGCGGGAGCAGGTAGTGTCAACATTGTTGGGTTAACCGGGAACTTGAATAATAGGGAGGCGGATTATAGCGGAATAATCCGCCGGACAGCAGTGTGGCTTTTGGCCGGTGAAGCCCGCCTGGCAATGGCTACTTTAAAAGAGAGAGCTGATGAGCGGGCAGTTGCCATTGATTGATAATAAAGGTCAGTTCGAGTTTCCCTTTAGCGATTTTCATGCGGCCCGGTAGCTCAGTTTGATCGTCAGAACCTGATACGACCGCCTGGTAGCGATCATAACGGATATCCCAGCCATCCTGTTGCAGGCGGGCGACCTGTTGAACGTTGTTCAGCTCAGAAAGATAGTCTGAGCCGGGAGCCGGTAGTGTGCGCACCCAATAGAAGAGACTGCTCAGGGGGAGATCCCAACCAAAATGATTGTATAGCAGACTCTCTGGTGTGCGGTCAGCAAAGCGGCCTTCATCCGGGATCGTCAATACCACCTCGTATGGCGTGCCTTCCAGCAAGGCGCCGGTCTGGCCGAAAGGGCCGCTTAAGGTCAGGCTATAACTGTCACCGGATTGCAGCCATTGAATGTTAGCACTGTCAGAACTATCCGCCGTTTTAAGGCGAATCTTGCCAGCGATCTTCCAATGGGTCAGTTGAGACAGGCTGCGCTTGTGCTCATCCATGTAAGGGGAGGATGCTTGCCGAAGTGGTTCGGTCGTGGTGCAGCCACCCATGATTAAAACCATGATAAACAGTAACGCACCGTATGTTTTAGAGCGACAGGCTTTGCTTGAGCTTGTAGAAGTATATCGGCTGACGAAGCTCTTCAGAAAGATTGAAATGGTTCGAAGGTATTGGTGAAGCATCGCTGTTTTAAACCCTGATCAGTTATCGGTCATATCATCTGATGATCTATCGCTTGTCTCGTGCCTTTCCTGCAGCCCTTGGAGGTCTGCCTGTCGACTAAGTTCCGGGAAGCGCTGTTCAAGATTGTTCAAGAGAGAGTTTTCCTGAAACAGTTGTCGTGCTTCAAGAAGTAATGCAACGGCTTCTTCCGGATGTTTGGAAACCCAGTACACTTCAATAAGGTGAGTGGCGACTTCGGGGTCCTGAAGTTTATCGTAGGCCTGCTGCAAAAAAAGAATCGATTCATTTAGCTGATCCAGCTTGTAATAAACCCAGCCCAGGCTGTCGGTAATTGCGGGGTCGCCGGGTTTCAGGGCGGCAGCTTTTCTGATCAGTAAAAGTGCTTCTGAATAACGATCGGTATACTCCGTCAGGGTATAACCCAGTGTGTTCAGCACCATAGCGTTGTTGGGTTCGTTATCGAGTATCTCTCTGAGGTCCTGTTCCATCGCCTCAATATCCTGCAGCTGTAGCGATACCATTGCGCGGCTGTACAGCAGCTCATAATCAGGGCCTTCTGAATTGATCGCTTCGGTCAGTAACTGGCGAGCTGTTTCAGTTTTATTCAGAGACTGCAGCAGTTCGCTTTCCAGCAGGTAGAGCCGGATACGATACTCCGGAAGGGTCAGGCGTAAGGTCGCCAGGTGAGCGCGGGCTTCTTCGATGTCGCCATTGGCAATCAAAAGGCGAGCGGCTCTGGCCTGAGCCTGCAGAAAATCCTTCCCCCCTTTTACCATGCGATAGTGATCAATGGCGGGTTCGATCTTACCTTCCTGTTCTTCCAGTCGTCCCAGATAGTAATGCGCTGAGTCCAGCTCTAAACCCTGTTCCAGTAACGTGTTCAATTCATGACGCGCCTGCTCAGGCAGTCCGTTTTCCATCAGGATCAGAGCAAGAGACAGGGTTAGCTGTCGTTTTCAGGGTGGTTGTCTGCCATCTGGGCAAAGACTTTCTGCGCCTGATCGATATCGCCGTCTTTGACCAGAGTGCGGGCCAGTGCCAGCTGCAGGCGAAGGTTATCGGGTTGTTTGCGAATCGCCTGTTTCAGAATGACGATGCCCTGTTGAGGGCCATCAAGGGTGATTGCAAGATCGGTCTTTAGCAGAATGCTGCGTACATTGAGCGGAGCAAGGCTCAGAGAAGTCTCAATCGCCTCGCTGGCTTCCTGGTGCAGGCCGCCGAAATAGAGCAGTTGTGCCGTGGCGGTCAACAGGTCGGGTTGTCAGGATGGCTGCTGCGCAAACTGTTCAGTGCGATCAGGAGTTCGTTTCGCGTGTAGCGGTCCGCTTCAGCGCTTTGTGCGGCAAGATAGCTGAAATGGGTTTCTTCACCCATAGCCAGCAGGTCACGCTGAAAATCGAATGCTTCAAGAAAGCTACCTTGCTGAATCAGCAGTGTGCTACTGATGCGACGGGATTCGACATTGTCCGGGTCGGTCTGGCTCCAGATCTCAGCGGCATCTAAGGTGGTATGGTTGTCACCGGCATACTGAGCGATATAGGTCGCGCGTCGTGCCAGTTCAGCATTGTGTAGTCGGGATGCCTGATCCATATAAAGCTGGAGAGCAAAGCCCACCTGATTGCGTTGTCCGGCAATCTCAGCGGCCAGCAGTTCACGAACGGCTTCGCCGTCCAATCCTTGTACCGGACGCTGGTTTTGAGTCAGGTGCTTTGCATCTGGGGACGCTGATAGTCTGCAGTATGGGCGGTTTCTTCAGGCTGAGGCACGGGTTGCTGACAGCCGGATAGCCAGAACAGAGGTAGCATAAGGCTGGCTCTGAACAGGCGGGAGGAACATATTGTTGCTGTCATGCCTTGCATGGTGTCACCCTGACCTTCTATTGATAGCAACAGAGCTTAACCTGTTGCTACTGCAGAAAAACTGTCTTTTTTAATCAGTTTGTTTTTATCTGTTGCCAGAAACATATTGCTTGGGTGTCGTTTTAAATAATGCAGGTCATGCTACTAAATGACCTCATGGGCGCTTCAGGCATCTGTCAGGGATATCAGGCAGTTTCTTCCGCCTTTTTTAGCATCATAGAGTGCGTGGTCGGCAGCTTTTAGCCACAGATCCAGCGACTCTTTCTCTTCTGCCGGGCGAATCAGTGCGCCAATACTGATTGTGAAGTTGAAAGGCTGACCTCCTTGGGAGATCGTGAGATTTTCAACTGCGAGTCTCAACTGTTCCAGACGAAGTTCAATGTGCTCCGGGGTATGGGCTGACGTCAGTACAATAAACTCTTCACCGCCAAACCGAATCAGGTGATCCTGAGGTTCCGGGAAGTGTTTCTGCATCTCAAGGGCCAGCGTTTGGAGGCAGGTATCGCCCGTGTCGTGACCGTAGCTGTCGTTAATACGTTTAAAGTGGTCCGCATCCAGCATAGCGAATGCAGCGGTTAGTTTTTTTCTTCCTGCAGTGTTTGATGAAAGGCTCAAAGGTCTGATTCAGATAGTTACGGTTGCCTAGCCCGGTCAGTTGATCGGTGATGCTGAGATAGGCTAACTGTTCGTTAGCCTTGGTAAGCTGATGATTCAGGCTACCGAGCTTACGGTTCCAGAAGAAAAGCGCCAGAAGCAGGAGGCTAAAACCCGCTACAAGCTGCAACAGCGTTGTGTAATCTGTTTTCTGCTCCAGTTTAATGGCCAGCCAGTCGTTTTCGATCTGATTTAGCTCTTTAGGAGTCAGGCTGTTCAGCAGTTTGTTGATCAGTCCCTGTAATTGAGGGAATTGACGGTTAACCGCGACCGAAAAATTACTGTCCACCGGCAAACGGCCCAGTACCCGTATATCGCCGAGACTTTCCTGTTGCAACAGATGGCTGGTCTCGGCCAGACCACCGATGAAACCATACAGCTCTCTTTGTCGTACCTGTTGGATACCGCTCAGGGTGTCATTCATCGGTTTGAGGGTCAGCTGCGGATAGCGCTGCTGCAGTATGTTTCTCAGGTTATTATCCTGGCTGATACCAATGGGTTTGTCGGTTAGGTCGTTGATGTTGTTAATAAAGGGGCTGTCCAGGTTGCCCAGAATGACATTTGACGCGTTTGTACCAGCTGTCTGAGAACCGCAGGCTCTGAAGTTCGCTACTGGGAAACGATCATAGGGATCAGGTCGCATTGGCCCTGTTCCAGTGCGGTAAGTGTTTCCCGCCAACTATTGGTGGCATAAAGTTCAAAGCGAAGATTGTCCAGTTTTTGTTGCAGCACAGTGAGTAGGCTGGCGGACATACCTTCGTGGCGGCCTTCCCAGTCCAGTTTCTCCAGTGGGTAGCGGTCAGGATGAACGCAGTAGGTGAGGGTATAATCCCAGCTGGTTAACAGCTCCTGTTCTTTCTGTGTCAGGTTGATACGGTTTTCGCTGCTGGTGGTGGCTTTTGCACCCAGCCAGCGGTTTTCGATAGCCCGCTTCTCAGTGTGAGACAGGCTGATCAGAGCCTGATCCAGAATAGCTTTGAGGGGCTCCAGTTCCGGTTGCAAACCGAGACGAAGATCTTCTCCCGCAAGACCGGGTAACCGGAGCTCCCCGGCGATCCAGGTATCGGTCATACCGAGCTCGCGCACCCAATGATTGCCATTGGGTAATGCCGTCAGAACAACATCGACCTGGTTTTCAGCCAACGCTTTAAACAGGGAGGACTGCTCTGTATAGCTCAGCACGTTGTCCGGGAATAGTTTACGCACTGCGCCTTCGTAAAAGACGCCTTTACCAACAGCGATCCGAAGGCCTGAAAGGTCTGAGGCTTTATTCAGGCGGAAGTTAGCATCCCGGGTAAAGGCAACATTGGGAATGCGGTGATAGGGTTGGGTGAAACGTGTGAATGTTCGTCGCGCCGGCAGGTCGGAAATGTTGGCGATAATATCCAAATCTCCCTGTTTGAACAGCTGGAACAAATTGCTCCACTGATCAACGACAGGGATAAACTCTACGCCGGTCAGGTCATGCAGGCGATACAAAATATCAACGCTTAAGCCCTGAACCTTGCCGTTCTCAGAAAAGCTGAAAGGGGCATAATCCCGCATCAGGCCAACTCTGATAGGTGGCAACCGGTTGAGGTAATCACGCTGCTGGTTGCTAAGCTGAAGCGCTTCCTGACGAAGTGGAAACTGTCCTTCATTCTGCATCCAGCGATCATTAAGTTCCTGTAGCCAGTCTTGTGGCAGAGACTGAAGTCCTGCCTGAAGCTTCTGAAACAGTTCCGGTCGGTCCTTGAGGGTGCCCAGTCGGAAGTCTTCTATCTCTAGTCCGTTCAGCGGTGCTAATCCGTGGGTCTCCAGTTGGAAAAAACCATCCCGGCGCGCCATATAGTTCAGAGTAATTTCCGGACCGATGATGGTATCAACCCAGCCAAATGCCAGAGCCTGCACCAGATTGGGTAGCAGATCGTATTCGATCACCTCAATACCCTGTTCCACCAGGTAATCCCGGTAATAAACATCTCGCATAACGCCGACCCGGTAAGGCTTTAGGTCGCCGAGGGTTTTTATCCGGGGCAGTGGTTGGGCGCTGTTCTGCATCACCACCGCCTGTCGCAGATGGTAGGGGCTTGTGAAGAGTATTTTCTTTGCCCGGTCTTCCCGCCAAGAGATCCCGTCGATAATGACCAGTTCGCCCCGCAGAAAGGCGGCATAAATATCCGGCCAGCTACCGACCCGATAATCAAAGCGTATATTAAGGGTGCTACTGAGTTTGTTGAGTACATCGACAGAAAAGCCCCGGGCCACGCGCCCTTCGATACTGGAGTAGGGTTCGTTGTCGGTCACCAGACCAACAGTCAGGCTTTTCGGGCTGGCATGGGCGGGGAGCGACAACGTACAGAGGCTGATCAGTAGAGTGGCTACGAGCCAAAAAGCCAGACTGATCCGCGTAATGTCTAGAGCGTTGTAGCCTTTTAAACTGGCGCGCATAGAAGCCCCGTCGTTGGTCAAAATAAAGCTGCAGATCCAAAAAACGGCACCTCAACTCAGGGGGCGGGCAGTCTGCAGGTCTTTGTATTTAAGGTAGCTGTAAAATGAATTTTTGTGGGGAACTCTTATAGTGATTGAGAGCGTGATTCAGCACAAGTGAAGTTTGAAAAAGACCAACCTTTTTTCTGAATTGAATAATTAAAAAACGCCTTACCTTCCATGTGGTTGGAGTGCCACCTTTGGCCGTGGTGTGCTATTATCCCCAGCCTCAAAAATGCCGGAAACGTGACAGAATAGTTATCTATGAGCCTGCTTGCCTTTGGAATCAATCATAAAACTGCCCCCGTGGAAATCCGCGAACGGGTAGCTTTTACCCCCGAACAACTGGATGGGGCATTCCAGCAATTAAAGCAGCACCCGCAAATCAGTGAAGTCACCGTGGTGTCTACCTGTAACCGTACCGAGCTTTATTGCGTGGTGGACACTGATTCCGGGAGTCAGGTAACTACGCCGGTTCTGGAGTGGATGAGTCAGTTCCACAATCTCGATCTGTCGGATCTGGCACGCTACAGCTACGAATACACCAATGAAGATGCTGCCCGGCACCTGATGCGTGTCTCCTGTGGTCTGGATTCTATGGTTCTGGGGGAGCCTCAGATTCTGGGGCAGATTAAAGATGCTTATCTCAATGCTCAGGATAAAGGCTTAGTCGGTCGCGAGCTGAACCAGTTGTTCCAGCAATCCTTTGCTGTCGCCAAGCAGGTACGGACTCAAACGGCCATTGGTGAAAACCCCGTTTCTGTTGCTTACGCAGCGGTCAGCATGGCTCAGCGTATCTTCTCTGATCTGAGTAAAAGTCGTGCCTTCTGATCGGTGCTGGCGAAACTATCGAGTTGGTCGCACGTCACCTGCGTAATGCCGGTGTCACTAATATGGTGGTGGCCAACCGTACCCTGAGCCGTGCTCAGGCGGTGGCAGAAGAATTAACGGCGAAGCCGTTGTGCTGAGTGAGATTCCTCATCAGCTTGAAAAGTCGGATATTGTGATTGCCTCTACCGCCAGCCAGTTACCGATTTTGGGTAAAGGTGCTGTCGAGCGCGCCCTTAAAGTCCGTAAGCACAAGCCAATCTTCATGGTCGATATTGCGGTGCCCCGCGATATTGAGCCTCAGGTGGCGAGCTGGACGATGTTTACCTCTACAGTGTTGATGACCTGAAAGAGGTGATCGAAGAGAATATGCGCAGCCGTCAGGAAGCCGCCGAACAAGCTGAGCAACTGGTTCTGACCGGTGTTGGCAGCTTTATGCAGGCGCGACGTGCGCGAGGTGCAGGCCAGCTGATTGGTCAGCTGCGTCAGCAGGTTGAAAGTGTTCGTTCCAGTGAGCTGGAAAAAGCATTGCAACAGCTGCAGAAAGGTCAGGACCCTGAGGAGGTGCTCAAGCGTTTCTCCCAGTCGCTGACCAATAAAGTTTTACATGAGCCTATGGTGCAGCTGCGCCAGGCATCAGCAGACAATCGCAACGACCTGCTGAACTGTGCCCGCACCCTGTTCGCTCTGGATTAGCGACGCTCAACCCTCTTTTATCTTATCCGGGCCTTTGCGCCCACTCCGGGACTGTCGAACCCGGGAATCATTCAAATGTATCGCTTATAAAAGCCCCAGTCGGGAAGAAAAAAATGAAACCATCCATCCATGCCAAACTGGATCTGTTGAAGGATCGCTTTGAAGAGCTTCAGGCTCTTTTGAGTGATGCTGAAGTGATCTCTGATCAGAAAAAATTCCGCAGCTACTCTCAGGAATACTCCGAACTGGAAGGGGTCGTCGAAACCTTTAGCCAGTACGAGCAGGTGCAGAGTGATATGAGCGAAGCGGAAGCGATGCTGCAGGATGGTGATGCAGACATGCGCGAAATGGCCCGTGAAGAGATCGAAGAGGGCAAGGATGAGCTGGAGCGTCTGGAGCTTGAGCTGCAGAAACAGCTGCTGCCAAAAGACCCGAACGATGAGCGCAACGTCTTTCTGGAAGTGCGTGCCGGAACCGGTGGTGATGAGGCGGCCATTTTTGCCGGTGACCTGTTCCGTATGTACTCCCGCTTCGCGGAGAAGCAGCGCTGGAAGGTAGAGATCATCAGCCAGAATGAAGGCGAACATGGCGGCTATCGTGAAATTATCACCCGTATCTCCGGTGACCGTGTTTACTCTCAAATGAAATTTGAATCCGGTGCTCACCGTGTACAGCGTGTTCCTGCCACGGAATCTCAGGGCCGTATTCATACATCGGCCTGTACGGTTGCGATCATGGCGGAAGCGGATGATGTAGGCACGATTGATATCAACCCAGGTGATCTGAAAATCGACACCTTCCGCGCCTCCGGTGCCGGTGGTCAGCACGTTAACACTACCGACTCCGCGATTCGTATTACCCATCTGCCAACCGGCACTGTGGTTGAATGTCAGGATGAGCGTTCTCAGCATAAGAACAAAGCGAAAGCGATGTCGCTGCTGGCCTCCCGTATTCAGCAGGCGGCAGATGATAAAGCCGCACAGGAGCAGTCTGATGCCCGTCGTAGTCTGGTGGGTAGTGGTGACCGTTCTGAACGTATCCGTACCTACAATTATCCACAGGGGCGTGTCACGGATCATCGCATCAACCTGACGCTGTACAAGCTGGATGAGATTATGGAAGGCGCCTTGTCTGAAGTGATTGACCCACTGGTCTCTGAGCATCAGGCGGATCAGCTGGCAGCCCTGAGCGATTAACGACCCTGAATGATGAGTTGCCGGAATGACTGAATCGATGAGCCAACGGCCCGACGCATCCGTTTTACCTGAACAGCCTGACGTGCAGGCTGCTCTTAACTGGGCGGTCCGGCTGCTCACGGACAGCGACACCGCCCGCCTGGACAGCGAATGTCTGCTGGCGGAGTGTGTTGGTCAGAACCGTACCTGGCTGTTCACCTGGCCGGACAGATCCCTGACGGATGCTCAGTGGCAGCGTTTTCAGGCGCTGATTGCTGTCGTGCAACCGGTCAGCCGGTGGCTTATCTGCTGGGGTATCGGGAGTTTTGGGGGCTGGCGCTTAAGGTCAGCCCGGATACGCTGATTCCCCGCCCCGATACCGAAGATCTGGTGGCTAAGGTACTGGAGCTGATACCGCAGCCAAAGGCGACGATTGCAGACTTGGGCACAGGTACCGGTGCCATTGCGCTGGCGCTGGCTTCTGAAAAGCCTCAGTGGCAGGTTATCGCCTGCGATTTTAATCCCGGTGCTGTTGCGCTGGCAGAAGAGAATCGTAAGGCACTGGGTTTTGATCATGTCACTGTTATGCCGTCGGATTGGTGTCAGGCTTTGGCGGATAAACACTATGATCTTATCGCCAGTAACCCGCCTTATATTGAAGATAATGACCCTCACCTGTCTCAGGGGGATGTTCGTTTTGAACCTCTGTCGGCACTGACCTCAGGTGCTGATGGTCTGGATGATATCCGCCTGATCAGTGAACAAGCCAAGCGTTGCCTTAAAACCGGTGGCTGGCTGATCTTTGAGCACGGATACAATCAGGGGCAAGCTGTGCAGTCGGTTATGACAGCGGCAGGTTATCAACAGGTGCAAACCTGTCAGGATCTGGCGGGCGTTGACCGGATGACGCTGGGGCAATGGTAAGCGCCTGCTAATAGATTCCGGTCATTTCAGTGGTTAAAAACAGGCGTTTTTGCTGATGCTGATTCTCTGAATACCTGTTCTGAAAAAGGTGGCCTGCCTGCCTTGTCAGCAAAAAAAGCAGCCGGAATGACGGCACTAGGGATAAAGTCTAATTCAATTAAACCCGTCAGCCCTTGAATTATGCTACCGCTTGGCGATAAGCTCTAATCAGCAATAATTGCTGGAAGACAGATAATAACTAGCAAAACCTTCTGATTATTGAGACGTTATTTCCCCTATGAAAGCTTCTAAACCTCGCGCACTTGACCGCATCGACCTGAAAATTCTTGCCTGCCTGCAGGATAATGCCCGCATCTCTTATGTAGATTTGGCGAATCAGGTTGGCCTTTCAACCACACCTTGTCTGGAGCGTGTGAAGCGCCTGGAGCGAAACGGGGTCATTAAGGGCTACAAAGCTCACCTTAATCCTAAATATCTACGGGCTAACCTGTTGGTCTTTGTAGAGATCAGTCTGGAAACTCAATCCTCTGCGGTATTCGATGAGTTCCGTCGTGCGGTTTCCAAACAGCCACAGATTCAGGAGTGTCATCTGGTATCCGGTCAGTTTGATTACATTCTGAAATGCCGTATTCCTGAAATGTCTGCTTATCGTCAGCTGCTGGAAGATGTGGTGCTGACACTACCGGGCGTGAAAGAG
>CANNZV010006200.1:0-19826 GCA_947561585.1 Caprella mutica
CTCATAAATTCTATAGAGTTGTTATCTATATCTAATTCTTTAATTCTTTTATTAACCTTTTTGTAATAATCTATATTTTGAATAGGACCGATAATTTTTAATTTAGCAGAAGGAATTTTTTTTAAAAGTTTAAAAAATAATTCTACTAACCCCAATGTATTTTTTTGTGGCTTAATGCTACCAATACTACATAAAGTAAGACTTTTATTTAATGATCTAACTCTGGGTACTAATAAATTTGCATTGATTCCCCTAGGTACTACATGCACTTTCTCTTTAGGCACTGAATAGTAATTAATTAACTGTTCTTTTTCCAAATGACTAGGTGTTATTATTTTATTAGATTTATTTAAAGCCAGTCTTTCAAAGTTAGTATATTGATTTGGTATAATTTCTCCAGATGCCATATACGAAGGACTTAAAAACATTGGAAAAGTCCAGATAATTATGTCATTCTTCAATTTAATATCTATAATACTAAATTGCATAGAAATATGAATGAAAATGATATGAGTGAACTCCATCTCTACTTTTTTAATTTGTCTAGCAATGAAATCAGCATTAGCTAGTCGCTGCTGAAATCTATCAGATAACATAGTGGGATAATCAAAATTCCAGTTTGCTGAATTATTACTTGGTCCAAATTGCATTATACTCAACATATCTCCAAAAGATTTCTTAAGAGTATTTACAATTCTTGCGCCTCCATCCTTCATAAAATCTTCTGGCTCATATTTTTCAGTAACAAGCAATATCTTCATTAAACATAACCATATATTAAACTAAATAAAACCTTATAATAAATCACATGGAAAACTACGAATAAAATCTAAATTTTCCTTTCTAAAATTACCAATAGAGTTTTCACTCTTCCATCCAGTATGACATTTATATCTCTGAGTGATATTATCCATATCTAATTTGTTAAAACATCTCTGCATTACCTCAAATACCACTTCAGACCTATGTTCTCCTCCTAAACAATGAATAAGAACATTACCTTCACTATTTTTAATAAGGTTGATTATAGAAACAACCTTATTCTGAGCTTTTTTCACTTCATTTTTATCATTAAAATCAAAATCACAATGAAAATTTAGAATATGATTGAATTGTTTACCACCAAGTACAGAAAAAAACTTTCTCTCTTTATTAATCATAGGCGCAATGTCGAATATTTTGCTATTAGTCAAAACTACTATTGATTTAACATCCCTTTCCTTCACTAACTCCGACAATAAGGCTAGGTTTTCTGATAATATTGCTGATCTATATATTTTTTTAGGTGAATCTTGAAAGTTTATAATTGATCCACTTATATTACTATATTTTGCAACATGAAGCTTAAATAATTGTTCAAACAAAGCTTTATCATTATGAAATGCCTCTCCTATTTCTTTTTCATATTCAGTATAACCAGTTCCACTGGATAATTTTTTTAATCTTAGATCTTTTGGTATGTTGGAACCGCATTCTTCAATAGCAAATACTGTATTTAAGAAAAACACATAAAATACTAAGGACGCAATATGAATCAAATTATAATATAAAAAAGAATTTCTTATCATCTAAACCATAACTCCTTATTTAATTGCACTTAATACACAATACAGCTTAAATTACTTTAAATGTTTTGTCGCCTTAGATCGTCTGACAAATACAGATGCAACAAAACCAAATATATCAAAAAATCTCTATTTGGCATTCTATACCTCGATTTTCTATTTATAAATATTAACTATAACCTATAGTTAAATATTAAGCAAGCTTATATACAATGCCTTAATTACAGGTTAATGTTTGTGCATAGTTTTGTGGCTAATACTTATGCACATAATGCTATTTCCTTACCAACATCCGAAAGCGCCTTAATACAGATAGCATAATGGGTTCTGGTGTCTAACTTATCACTACCACCCGCTTTATCTGACTCTTCAATAGTGTAATTTGCAAGCAAGATCTTACTGAATTTGATAAATATTTTCAGGAGTAGCACCCCCTGTAAGCTGTATTAATTTCTGAAATTCATTTGATGCTAATTTTAGGTTTTGACTTCTACGACAGTATCAGGCAACAACTTGACGGATACACTTCTATATATAACTATGCGCCAATTGAATATTACATAACGCGTTATATTTAACTTGTATATTATCGAATAAAGTTATATACTAATATGTAGATCTAACTATTAGGGCATATAATATATGAGTACAGAATCAGAGTTATTTTTTAATCGCTGGCAATATAATACTATAAAACAAAATTTAAAATTAAGACGAGTTATTATAATTTCTGGAGCACGGCAGTGCGGCAAAACAACTATTGCTAAAAAGTTTATTGATAATAAAGCAATATATCGTACATTAGACAATATAACTTTACTTGATGCAGCAAATAGTGACCCTCAAGGGTTTGTAGAGCATGATAATAATTTAATGATAATTGATGAAATTCAAAGAGCCCCTCAATTATTGCAAGCTATAAAAGAAAATGTAGATACTAATTTAGCAAAAGGACGGTTTTTACTTACTGGATCTTCAAATATTCATGCATTACCTAATGCCAATGAGTCTCTTGCTGGTCGCGTAAAAATAATTCGCTTAAGACCTTTGTCTATAGGTGAAATTAAAAATAAAAAAGCAACATTTCTAGATAATGCATTTAAACAAAATTTTACACCAGATAAATCTCAAACTTGGAATAAAAATAAATATTTAGAACTTGCTTTTAAAGGTGGATACCCTGAAATACAAGCGCTTAATTCTATGAAAGATATCAAAGAATGGCATCTTGATTACCTTCAGGCTCTAATAGAAAGAGATTTAAAAGATATTATCAATATACGTAGAAAAGATTCTATGTATAAACTATTAGAATGTTTATCTGCTTGGTCTTCAAAAACAATGGATCTTGCACAAATTGGTTCAAATTTGTCATTAGTACGCCCTACTATAGAAAGTTACATCAATGCACTTGAAACGCTCTATATCATTGAGCGCGTGAAACCTTGGACCAAAACTGATTATGATCGAGTCTCTAAAAAAGATAAATTATTCATGGCAGACACCGGAATTATGTCATCTGTTTTAAATTGGAAAATACCGCAAATACAATTAGATGGAGAAAAAAATGGTAAATTAATAGAAACATTTGTTTATACTCAGCTTAAATCTGTTATTGAAGCTTCAGAACTTGATTATGATTTGTTTCATTACAGAGATAGAGAAAAACGAGAAATAGACTTTCTATTAGAAAATGAAGATGGTGATTTTCTTGGCATAGAAGTTAAATCTGGTACTTCAATTAACAGCAAGAGTTTTAAACATCTGCAATGGTTTCAAGAAAACCAAGCAAAAAATACCAATTTCACTGGAATAATATTATATTCTGGAGAAGATGTTGTGAGTTTTGGAAAAAATTTGTGGGCAATTCCTATAAACTGCTTATGGGGATAATATTTTCGATTTCCAAAAACCGTTCGTTTTTCTTGCGCCCCAAAAAAACCACTCTACTCTCACCCAAAACCACTCATCAACCCATTCCAGTTTTCTACACTAGTTTTATGGTATATTTTTATCTTTTCTTGTGATATTATTTTTTTATAATATATATCATTATATACTTTACTTATATAATATATAAATATACAATTATATCTATAATATAAAAATAGGTAATATAATGAAGGCTATTAAAAGCTATATTGATAATAATGGCAGATTAGCTATCCCTGCTAAGTTAAGAAAAAAACTGCATTTACATAAAGGTGATGAAGTTACCATAAAATTAACCGATTCTAATTTAGTTGTTTCTACTTATCATTCTAATGTTGAAAAAGCGCGAGAAATTTTAAAACAATATGGAGATTTAGATATACAAAATTCTCTAAAAGAAATGAGAAAACAGGATTTAGAAAATGAATAAAAAAGTTTTATTAGACACCTCTGCTGTTATTGCTCTTATAAAAAAAGAATCAGGCTACCAAGAAGTTAGCAATGTATTAGCTAATAGCTCTATATGCGCCGTAAATTTTACAGAATTATTTTCTTCACTTATCAACCGAGGCGTCTCACATAGCGACGCAGATGCAATAACTGAAAATATTATTCCTGAAATTATTCCTTATGACTATGAGACTTCTATCATAGCAGGGAAATTAGTTAGCACTACCAAACCTTACGGTTTATCTCTTGGAGACAGAGCTTGTATAGCATTAGGCATGCATTTAGAACTACCCATTTATACTGCAGATAAAGTCTGGGCAGAGCTTAATATACCAAAAGCTGATATCAGGCTAATAAGGTAATTATATGTCTACACTAATCGGATATATGCGAGTTTCCAAAGCAGACGGTTCTCAAACACTTGATCTACAAAAAGACGCCCTACTCGCTGCAGGAGTTACAGAAAACAGAATCTATTCAGACCTACAATCTGGCTCTAGACACGATAACAGACCTGGGCTCATTAATTGCCTCAAATCACTACAACCTGGTAATACCTTAATTGTTTGGAAGCTTGATAGGCTGGGCAGAAGCTTAAAAGACCTTGTTAAAATAATAGAAGATTTAAATGAACAAAATATTGGCCTTAAAGTGCTAACTGGTCAAGGGGCTAGCATTGATACCACCACAGCGCATGGTAGACTTGTTTTTGGTATATTTGCTGCTCTTGCTGAGTTTGAAAAAGAACTTATTGTAGAGCGTACCAAAGCTGGACTCGCTGCGGCAAGAGCCCGAGGTAGAATGGGTGGACGCCCCAGAAAAATGGATAAGCCTACACTTAAAATGGCCATGTCTGCTATGGCAGACCCTAGTACTAACGCCAGCAACCTTGCCAAAAAGCTTAATATTTCTACGGCCACTCTTTATGAATATATTAGTGGTGACGGATCTCCTAAAGAAAAAGCACAAAAAATTCTTGAAGGCTAATATTGACTTAATTTACTAACCCTCGCTAGCATCTCCAAGTACTACTCTAATACTCATCACATCATATTCAGAGCCAGAATTATCTAGCTGAGTATGTATTTCAAAATCACCCTCATGATCCAGCATTTTTCTTACTGATTCATAATTATCTCTTATATCTATTTCTTCTAAATATTCTTGCAAATCTGGAGATTTTTCTAATAGTTTTTCTTTTACCCTATCATGCAAAGATCTTGCATACATTGCCAAATGCTTACTTATACTAAGCATACTAAAATCATCTAACTCTTCACCACTCTCTTCTAGTGCAGTTTGTAGCTTTCTAGAAAAAATTTGATATATTTGGCTAAAATCTGACTGCTCATTTACTGAATTTTTAGATACTTTATCTTGAATTAAAATTGTTAGATCTTTTCTGACTTGAGGCTTTTGTTCAGGTGTTAAATTAATCTTTTCTGTATTTACTTCTTCTATTATAGCTTCAACACCTTCTAATACAGATAATCCGTCCTTTTTAAATTCTAAAACTTTTTTATTATATTTTAAAAGTTTAATTCTAAAACACTGTCTTTTATTTAAATAATCAGACTCTGATAGATTAGCTATTATCTTCTCTAATTCCACTATTGTCGGAACATATTTGTTATATTCTACTATTGAATCTTTTATAACAGAAACTAAATCAATAGGTAAAATATCATTTTTAAACAAAATCACGATATCTTCTATGGCATAATTCAATATATCACCATTAGGCTTTAGCCCTACACCACCCTGATTATTCAACATCATATAAAGTTGTAGATATTCACTTTGCTGTTTTAGTACATCGATAAATAAGCCTATACTTATTTGAGCACCATATGATTTTAATAATAATTCTGATTCTATTAAAGGAAATATTTTACTCACTTCTGCATATATATCAGCTTTAAATTTCTCTATATTTATATTTTCATCCCTTGTTTTGCAATAATATATTGCATCACCAATAAGCGCAGTATTTGCATCTTGGTGATTGCTTACTATACTTCTCTGATTAATCAACATCTCCAATGGAGCTATATTTAATGCTGGAAAATTTTCATTATTACTCTCTGTTGCCTTCTTAAATATAGTATTAAGCATTAACAACGATGATTCAAAATTACTATAATCTGTAGGGTCATTGTCCGAACGTAAGTTTCTAAAATATTGTAGGTCTTGATTATATTTTTGTAACAAGAAAACTACTCTTTCATTTAGAAATAATTTGTCTATATCTGTTCTAATAATTGGATAAGTACCTACATACCTCCCTACCCTTTGCATCTCTTGCAATGGATAAGTTTGTATAGATTCTATCTCATAAGCATTATTGGGTAATATTACTACATTTTCTACAGCATCTATTAAAAAATTCGATGCATTTTGCGTGTCAATAATACATTCATCAAAATTTATCCCTGAAAATTGTGTAGTTAAAAAACTAAAAAGCTTATTTCTATTAAAAGTAGCATCATTTAAGCCAGATATAATAGACTTCTCATATGCTCCCATTATTTTAATAATAACTGAATCATCAATATTATTTACCTGCAAATCAGTAAAAAAAGAGTTTAAAGATTGAATCTCTACATGACCATCTATATGCGCTAAACCATGAATATCCATAGAATTATTTTTTACATATAATACTATACATTGACGCACATTATATGTACCAATCGCTAACGATTTAGACACAACTGCATATTCGCCCTGCTCGACGTTTCTATATTTTGTCTTCATTTTTTATGATCAACCTATCCCAAATATTCCTCAAATACCTTCATTGCCTCTCCGACCGACTCTACATCATCAAAGTCATTGATTATTTCTGGATCTGCTAAAAGTTCCATTATTTCCGAATCTGGCAATATATTTTGCTCTGCCAATTTTTTTAAAAAATCTATTTGATTATCATTAATAATACTTGCAAAATAACATCCTTTATTAAATTTATCGCTCAAATATTGTTTATCATCAATATGGTCTACCAAATAATCTAAAAGATTATAACTTTTACTACTCAAAGCATATGATATTATCTCATAGTCATTACAAGTTAAATCTAGACCTTGTTTTGACATAAATTTAAATAAATCTAATTTCTGTTCATCAGTTAATGCTTTAGTGGCCGTGAATGAAAGTATAAACATACCGTTATATTTTTCAAAAATATCTGCGTATTTTTCTTTTTTTACAAAATTACTTTTTATAAATGATACGTCTCCATCTCTACACGCTTGACGCAATTGATGGCATAAATGTTTATACTCTTGTTCCTCTTTTAACTCCTGTATTTCCGATACATCAACCTCTAAAGGATAAAATTCCTGTATATCTTTTATTAAACTTAAGTAATGTACCATACGCTCATGATTATCATTAATAAATTCAATTACTTCATTTTTCTGCTCATCTGATAAAATAGATATAAACTCTGGAAATCTAAATATTATACTTGAAAGAAAAAAATTACTATTTTTAAAACCAGACATAATTAACGTATTATCTGAATCAATATGCATCTTATTTCCTCCGAAAAAGCTGCTAGTACGTATTATATAACTATCTAATTCACCCTGCTCTACTTCATTATAATTATCATCAATAAGTAATTCCTGTAACTTAGCTTTAATATTTTCTGACTTTATGATTTTACCTATATTGTCATTAATTAGCTTAGCCCATTTTAATTTTAGATCTTTTTCTTGATCAGAATCTTCTGAACCAGAACTAGTGCTAGTAGTATCTATAGACATAGAGTTGACTGAACTGCTATCTCTACCCATACTATTATTAGATTTGTATTCATCTGAAGATACATCTACAACTTTTAACACAGATGATTTATGAGCATCAATATCTATATTCTCCGCGCTCTTTGTTGATCTTGGCATATTAAAAACCTCCTAACTATACAATTAACAATAACATTTATTACTTGCAGTTTAGCAAAATTATTAATTATTGTAAAGAAAATAAGTTTTGTGTTGAAAATGACCAAATACAGATCTAAGAAAATATAGCTTTAACTGTTAAAAAAACACTAAAACCACCCTACTCTAGCACATATTCAATTACCTGATTTCTTTAATTTATTATTGTAACTCTCTTATTCACAACAGAACTTCATATAAAATGTATTAAAAAGGCTGTACTAAATATACAGCCTGTTCTAAACTATGTCAATATAATTTATGAACAGCTTTGAGATACATGTCCTAATTCGCTCCTTTTCGGACACCTTTAGATTATATTCATACCGTACAATATTATAATTAAAATTCAACCCTCTAATTTATATTTATAACCTTGTATTTTTAATAGGTTTTTTATCATTGCTTAAATATAATCGACATACAAAAATTACTAACTTACAAAGTAGAATATATATAATGCATGTATAATAGATATATAACTGTTATATAATAAGTGTGTAAAAAATATACATTATATGTATATATAATAATCTGTTAGATATCTAATTATTTAATTAATAATATATTCCAGACGTTATCTATAAAAAACACGCCTTAAGTATAAAGAATGTATGCTTATCTGCAAAGCAGGGTATATATAATCCATGTATAATAGATATATAACTATTATATAATTAGTGTGTAAAGGATATATATTATATGTATATATAACAATCTGTTAGATATCTAATTATTTAATTAATAATACGTTCCATACGTTTTCTATAAAAAACATGCCTTAAGTATAAAGAATGTATGCTTACCTGCAAAGCAGGGTATATATAATCCATATACAATATATATAACTATTATATAACAACTATACAAAAGATATACATTATATGTATATATAATAATCTCTTAAATATCCAATTGTGAATAAAAACAACGTTGGCAAGCATTTAAACTCAATTATACACTAAGTCAAAAAAACTAATTAAATGTAAGCTTAAAAAATGAAAAAGGAGTGCAACTTACTTTAATTCACAACAAAGTTTATTATATTGGACTATCTATTAGATATATTAAGTATATAAACCAAATTTAAATTTAGTATTTTTTTCTATCTATATATTCTGCTACAACTCTTACTATAAAATTAGATCGATTACCTTCCGTTGGATTTTCTTCTAAATAATTATTTAGTAAAGAAAAAAAATCATCAGACATAGAAATCATTCTTCCTTTATATATCATTTTTTTTTGCTCTTTCTTAACAAGCTTTTTATCATTAGACTTTGGTTTACTTAAGAAATCTTTTTCTATATCTGATATTTTATTTGGATTTGGAATATATTGTTTTTTTTGTGCCATAATTAACCTACATGTTTAATATATAATTATTATCTTTCTATTGTATAATACTCACGTATTATTTTTAAAATTTCTTTACTGGCTGACTTTATTTCTAATGCAGCTTTTTCATCAACAGGGGAGCACTCAATAACCCCTCTGCCACTTTTTATAGAATGTTTAAATGCAACCCTCTCTTTTATAGAAGATTTTAAAACAAAATCTGGGTTTATATTATTATTATCAAAAAAAGTAACTGCATCTTCTATCGCTGTGGTAGCATACCTACTAGGAACCTTATTAAATAATAGCAACAAAGGTATTTTTCGAGATTGGATTACTTGTAATTTTTTTAACACAATCATTAATGACTCAACTTCCCATAAATCAACAGCAGATGTTGAACAAGCTGTAACAATAGCATCACTCCTAAGCAAAGAACTCCTCATATTTGAATCATCTACGCCAGGACTATCGATTAAAACTACATAACCTTGCTGCTTTTTGTCATTAGCTATTTCTAACAAAGCTTCTCCTCTGACTCCAGCAACAAATAATGGCATAATTTTTTCACCACTATCTATCATATATTCTCTTACTTTAGACCATTTTCCTAAAGTTCCTTGAGAATCAGCGTCTAGAATAGCAACTTTTTTCCCCTGATTTAATAAAGTTGTTGCTAAATTTAACACAAGTGTTGATTTACCAACTCCTCCTTTTGTACTTGCTATAGTAATTATATACATATGCTCACTCATTATATAGTTGTTATATATACTATATATATATTATATATATCTAAATATCAACTATTATATAAATAACTTGCACATTAATGCTAACCTTAAGTGTCCGATTTACCAACACTTTATTGCAAAACTAATACCATCTTTCATTCACTTGCTAAAATACTTATTAAAGTACACATTAAAGTACATATTACACTTGACATGTTATTTATTATACAATACTATTACAAGTGCAGGTATATTTAATTAAAAAAATAGATTGAATTTATGGCTATTTTAAAAAAAGATTTAAAAAGAATACAGGTTTCTATACCAAAGTCTTTTTTACACGATCTTGATAAACATTTAAAAAACTTTGCTTTAACAGATAGAAGTCGATGGCTTTTAGACGCTGCAAAAGAAAAACTTTCACAAGAAAAAATACAACTTATGGAAATGAGGGAAGAAGATTAAAGTTATTAATTAAGAAAAGGTGCTGAGACTAATAAAAACCTCAACACCACCAAAAAAATAAATAATATTTTTTTACTAAGAATTGCTTGGCCGCTTTCTTATAAAGATAATTATAATATAAATTGGTGGTAATTGCAAGGATTTTTCTAGTCTTGGCCTAGTAAAATAGGTAAATTTTATGCAAAAAACCAATAATTATAGTAATTGTGGTACAAATACTTCATATTTAAAAGAGCTTTTACGTAAAGCACAACTCAATAACATAGTTATCAATAAAGATAATTCTCCTGACTATTTAGCTATCAATATTTATTGGGATACTCTTAGGTCTTGGTATACTCCACGTAAAATCTTAAATAGATCAAATAACCCTAATAGTTTAGAACAGGGCAATATTATTAAGCTTAAAACTAAAGGTATTTATCTTTGCTATACTAAACTTAGTAAAAACCACGGCGCTTCTAAAGAAACTATCCGCAAGAAATTAGTTAAATTAGAAGGACTTGGTTTAATTAAAAGAAGTTTTCAACATAATAATAGTGTTACTACTAATTCTTATAACAGATTAATTATTTATGTCTGGAAAGATACTCCTCATTTCTTTAATAAATTTGGCATTGATTCTAATGAAGTTACTAATTTAAATCCTCAAACTAATCATCAATATATTGCACAAAAACATAATATTAATTATAACCTCAAAGCAAATAAAAATATACTTCCTGAGGGGAGGGGGGTATCCACACGCTGGAGGATACTAAAGAACTAAGTATAAATTCTAAAGAATTTAATTATAGATCTACAAAAACTAAAGTTTCTGTAGAATCTAATTTTATTAAAAATAATTCTCTTAAAGAGGAAAGTTCGATAAAAAAAACGATATCTTCAGCTAATATAATAAAACGGAATTGTTTTAAACCTAAAAGCCTATCTGAATATTATCCTTTATCTGAACCTGATTGTAATGAATTACAAAGATCTAGCGGTAGAGAGTTTAGTTTAAATGCAATGAATGAAATATTAAAATCATTGATAAATAAATTTAATCAATCCCAAGAAACTAGACTGTTTAAAAGTAAGAAAAGCTTTATGTCATATATGAGTAAAATATTGATGTATGAAATGAGAGATGCAGTAAAGGTATCTAATGAAACATTCAGAATAAAAGCAAATATAACAGAAACCGAACAAGAAGAAATTATTCGTGAAAAATACTTATCTAATCTTGAATTAAATAAAAACTCTACAAAAGAGATGCAGTTAAAGAAAAAACTAGCAAATATATTAGAGAAGAGCAGGGCATATAATTTATTAACTAGTTTTAGAACAGGATTAGTAAAAGGCAATAAATATCATTTAAAATTAGTATCTGATATAGATTTAACGGTTTTAGAAAAAGAACAAATATTGAGAGAAGTGCAATCGATTTACAATGATTATTCACAAGAAAATATAATAGAAATAGCTGAATTGATAATAGAACAACCACGAGCAAGAATATATGATTTTACTGGTAAAAAATTAGAAAAAAATGAGGCAATAAAGGATATAGAAACAGATAAAAAGCAAAAAATTGCAATTAAAAAAATACAAACAAAACCTCAAACAATATGGCAAAAAGTAAGAGATAGATTAACAGCAGAATATGGCAGAGCAATAGATGAAGCATGGTTTAGTAAATTAGAGGTAGAAGAAAATGCTAATAGTAAAACAATAAAGCTTAAAGCGAAATCATCATATGTACAAGATTGGGTGCAGAATAATTATATGCAAAAGATAGAGCTATTTGCAAAAAGCTTAGGGTTTAGAACAAATGGTTATATATGCTAAAAAATTATACAAAGGTAAGTGAAAATAGTATCAATAAAGGCATTGCAGGGAATTATTACACAGACTTATGCACAGAAATTGTGGATAAATATAATTTATTAATTTACAATTTATACTATGTATGAAAAATATTATTGTGTTTATGGGAAAAGTTACATCTGAGATAAAAAATATTTTAGAAAGAGAAAGTAGAGCTTTAAGAAAATATGGTGTAGATCATGTAGGTTATAGATTTTTTTTTAGTAATGGTAAAAGTTTTGGATGTCCAACGGTAGATTTGTGGTATCAAATTCCTAAAACTGATGATTTTTATAAATCAATGGAAGTGTATTTAGGCCAAGAACTGTTAAAATTATATGAAACAAATCGTTCTTATGTAACCAGATCAAAAGAGCACGAATCCAATACATATTTAGAATGGTTAAAGAAAATGGGTTTGGATAATAGTATAGGTATATATAAGTTTGGACTAAAAAGAATAGATAGTTTCTTTTTTATAATGGAATCAGGGGTAGCAGATAAAAGAGATATTTTGTTAAATAATATCCAGCATTTAGAAAAGCATGTAAATATTCTATCGCAAAAAATGGATAATCTACATATGGATTTATCTAATAATATTCAGGAAGAAATTATTATAGATAAAAATATATGTAATAAAATTTTTGATAAAAAACCACTTGTTAACAAATATTTAGATGTTATATTAGATGGAGTATCTATTTCATTATCATATAAAGAGATAGATGTATTAAAAGTTATTGAAGTTAGCCGACAGTAATAAAACTATTGCTTATAAATTAGGTGTAAGTGAAAAAACAATAGAAAAATATATAGCAGCTTTAAAATTAAAGTTAAAAGTAAATAGTAAAGGCCAGTTGATTAATTGTGTCAATAGACCTCAGTTTAGTGTAATATTTAAAAGGATAGAGTGATGATAAAAATAGATAGTTTGGATAAAAAAACAATTTTTTCGTGTTTTTTAGCAAGCTGTCTAGAAATATATGACTTTGCTATTTTTGGTTTTCTTTCGCTGGTTATTCATAAAAACTATTTATCTTTTTTGACTTCTAAAGAGGCGTTAATAGTAACATATGCATTTTTTGCAGTTGGTTTTATTTTTAGACCTGTAGGAGCATTAATTTTTGGTTATATTGGTGATGTGTATGGAAGAAAATTATCATTAGTTAGTAGTGTTACTATTATGGGCACAGCATCACTGGTAATGTTTTTACTCCCTTCTTATCAACATTGGGGTATAATTTCATGTTATATAATAGTATTAGTAAGAATAATGCAAGGTATATCAGTTGGGGGTGAGTTTACTGGTGCTTTGGTATTTGCAGCAGAGCATAGTAATAAGAATAATTTAGGTTATATAATTGGAATTGTTTCTTCTGGTGGAGCTTGTGGAGTTCTTTTGGCCAACCTTGTAAGCAAAATTGTACAACACCCACAAATGCCAGAATCATTTTGGAGACTGGCTTTTTTAGTAGGTTTTGGGCTTTCAGTAGTAGGGTATTTTATTAGAAAAAATTTAAATGATACTCCTATTTTTCAAAAACCAGATAGTAAAAAAATACCACTATTGCAAGGACTAAAATTTTATAAAATAGAATGTATAGCTGTTTTTTTTGTAGCTGCAGCAAATGGTACATCTTTTTATTTTGGATCTGTATATTTATATCAATTTTTAAAACAAACAAAACCTACATTTTATACAGGTTTTGTTCCTGTATTAGTAAGTATTTTGATAGCAATTTTAATTCCTATTTTTGGTAAAGTATCTGATAATTTAAACAGAAAAATATTCTTAATGTTTGGCTGTTTAATGATGAGTATATTTAGTATATTTTCTATTTATATATTACATTCTGCCGAATCTTATTTTTATATAATAACAGGTATTGTTATGTATGTATTTTTTGCATCTTTAATGATTGGATCTATGAATATTTTTGCTGTAGAGGGGGGGGGGTTTTTCCTGCTGAGTATCGTATGAGCTGCTCATCTTTGTTTTATAGCTTAGGAATGGGATTTATTGGTGGTACGGTTCCTATGGTTTCTAGTTATATAGTAGAAACATTTGGACCAAACCCTATATATTTAGGAGGATATATTTCATTTATTAGTTTGTTATCACTAATTAGTGTAATGGCAGTATGTATAAAAGAACACTTTGTTACTAAATAGTAAACTAAAATTAATGCCCTTATAGGGTTTTACCCATCTTGAGTTTGATTAAAACAATAAGTATATTTATTTTATCAAATAAACTAAAACATAATATGAAAAAAGTATATAATATAGAATATGGAGTTTTAAGTTCTAATTTTATGATGGAGAACAGTAATATTGTTTTACCTGAACAGATAAGAGATGAGATTCCTACATTAAACAGAACTGGTTATATGAAGCTAGAGCAAGACGAATATAGTCAAGCTTTTATAGATGAAGAAGTATCAAGTGATGATATATCATTAGAAATAGGCCCAGCATATGGTGCATGTGTACAAAAATCTTTATCAAAAGGAAAGAAGGTAATTGCGGCTGATATAAGTGAAGAGCATTTAGGTTATATTGCTCAAACCACTCCAGAAGAATATAAAGGCAATTTATATTTAAAACACGGAGCATTTCCTGCAAATATAAATTTGCCTTATAATTCAATTAGATCCATTTTGATTTCAAGAGTAATGCATTTTTTAAATCCAGAAGAATTTATTTTGGGATTACAGAAGTTAAATCAGTGGCTGACTGTAGGTGGTAAATTATACTTTACAGCAGTTACTCCACATAATGCAGTGTATAAAGAAAAATTTTTATTGGAATATTATAAAAGAATAAAAGAAGGTGATGAATGGCCGGGCTTAATAGAAAATCAGTGGGGAATTGCGCCAGAGCATAAGCCATATGTAAACCCACTAATACATTTATTTGACATACCTCATATAGCATTATTATTACCAAAATATGGTTTTATGTTAGAAAAGATAAGTTTATTTGATTATAAAACGGATCTAACAAGTGATAATAGAGGTCATATAGGATTCATAGCAACAAAAACAAGGGAAATAGATGGAATAAAAAAGAATAATCGTTAGATAATAAAAATACCAGCAAATACTTAAGTTTTCGAGGCCTAATACTTGCTGGTAAAGATAAATAAATTAATTAAATTAACCTATTAAGGAATATGAAAATACAACAAAAACAAACAGAAATCAATAGTAATCATTGTAATTTAAGAAAAAACATTAACAATAACCAAGATGTTGTTAATTTTTACTCTAAACTAAGGAAGAAAATATCCCCAAACACTTCTATAAGATGTTCTCAGAATGTTAGTAATCAAAATATTAATTCAAGCTTGAAAGTAAAGCTATTTAATGGCTTGGGTTTGCCTATAGAGTATCAGTTAGCTAGAGGAGATATATTAGTTACTGGTGATAATGTTGTAAATACTAAAATATTAGTAGAGTCATTATTAGAGGATCAAAATATTAAAAATATTGGTTATAAATTTGTTTCAGCTGAAGAATATATAATGGCTAAAGTTTCTGATGAGCATCTAGAGTTAGAACAAAACTACATAGTTAGTATCAGTTTGCATAAAGTAAATATAAAACTATTAAAACAAGTTGTGGATTTATGTACTAATAAATTTCTATTAGCATTAGATAATTTATATATAGCATGTGCGTTAAATGGATTATATAGAGGAGAGAAACGCTCTATAGAGATTGCTGATATAATATTAGGTGATAAAGAGCAAGATGAAGATTATAAGTTTTTATTATCTTCTATAGAAAATAATGAGTTTCTGGCATTAAAAGAAAATAAAATAACAAAATGTAGTTTTGCGAGTGATGTAGAAGAAAAAAATAGGATATTTATCAATGCAAGACAACTTGGAGCAAGATTAAGATATATCAGAAAAAAAACGTCTTTAAGTAAAGAAATTATGGCAAGAGATTATCAAATTGATGTGGCTAACATAAAAGCATTAGAATACGGAGATATTAATTTAGATTTAAAGAAGTTATTTCAATATACGTATATTATAGAGCAGCAGGGAGTTAAAATACATTTTAAAAAATTGTTTGACTTTAGCAAAGAAGTATCGGTGGAAGATTGTTATGAAAGAGAGGTGTAATTAGTATGTTGAAAAAGTTGCAAGAAGGGGTGGTTAAAAAAAATAGTATAATCACCAAAAACTATTTTAATAAAATAGATACAGTGCTGGATAAAGCGTTTGAAGAAGTGTCAAGAGAGTTATTGGATGATTTGTATCGTGATAACATAATAGAGCATAATGAAGATGCAGATACAAATCTGGAGTATAATAATGAAGAAATTGCTCGATATAATTTTGCAGAAAGCATGGAAATAGTTTTGGGAGAGGTTCAAGATGAATTAAAGATACAGATTGTAGAATGTTTAAAGGAGTATATAAATCGTATTTAAATGATTTATATGCTCCTCTGAGATAGTTTACTTTTTTTGGAAAGGTAGCCTAATTTATAAAAATAATACTATTTAGAATTTGGGTTATCCTGTTCTATGGAATTGAGATACTGCTTAAAAATATATAAAATTTTTGTTTTTAATTCTAGTTTATGCGCGGTTAGTAGGTGGTCTAATTCTAGTGCCGATTCTTCTGATAAACATTGTATTTTTTTAGCAGTATTCTTTTTTAGAGAATACATAGCATTTAATTCTGCAAAATATAAGTCGTCTGATAAAGTATTAGATAGTATATTGAAAATACAAGACAAATCTTGGTCTAATTTAGATAAAAGTTGAGTTTGGGCCATAATTATTAATCCTTAAAAAAATTTTGATATTTATTTAGTATATATACAAATAAGCATCAAGGTCAATACTTTTCCGCATAAATAGTGAAATTTTTCACTAAAAAAGAGGAGTAAAGAAGAATAATTAACAATTTGTAGTGCATTAATATATAATTTGTTATATAATAAATATATTATTTAAGTCTTGAGTTTTACAATGGAGCATAGCAAAATACTAGGCAATAGATTAAAGAAAATTAGAAAAATGGCTGGTTTAACAAGAGCTGCTATTGAGAAATGCCATGGTATTTCTAGTCGTAATTTAGAAAACTGGGAAACATCTAAGGCAGATATTAGGGCTATTCAATTATACCATTATATTAAAATTTATGAACATTACAATATAGAGGTTTCTTTAGACGAATTATTAAATTTTGATAAGGAAATATCGCTACATAGAAGAATTTTGTTAAAATAACTAGTATTGATAAATAAAACTTTAATTTATTTTCGATGATGAATTATAAAACCTATGGTAAAAAACTATGTAACTATTTTTGTTTAGTTGTGTAGGATATATTTTATTAGTCATGTTTCCTTAACGTAAGTTTTAGCAATATTAATAAGGAGAACATTGATTTAAGCACAAGGGCAACTGTGAGTTAAAACATGATAAAGTCTAAAAATCCTTATAGTTCAACTCTAAAGATTTACAGCACTTTTAATGTTATAAAACACTTGAATAAATTAAAATAACTAGTATTAATAAGCTGTTGTAATTAAATGGGATTGGTAAGTGTTCGGTATTTTTAGATCTGTATACAGAGCTATTGGTAACTATAATTCAAAATTCAAGGATATTTCTAATGCATGTAGTTCTATTGCCAATGATAACCCATCTTTAAGGTTAAATAAAAAACAAATTTTAGATATATATGAAAATATGTCTTTATCTAGATTTACACCTAACTCAACAGAACATATTTCTCTGAAAGATAATTTATCTAAATGGAAACATGGTGATTTAGTAGTAAGAGTAGAAAGTACCAATGCACAACTAAAACCACAACTAGTACGCTATTGTTCTCAGATAGATAAGATAAATACTTTTGTTATTGGAGGGTTAGGAGCGGATGAAGACAAGCATTTATCTAAATTGTTGAAAATCAGTAAATACCTAAATAAAAATTCTACAAGTGTTGCTATATATCCAGAGGTTATAAGATCAGATAGATATAGTGCTGTAGAGAAATATAGTCTAAATCATGAATATTATCCTAATTATATAGAAGAAAGAGTAAATAAGTACTTTTTGCCCAAGATATTAAAAAATATTGATCAAAAAGATAGCTTTTTTTCCATACTAACTTTTAGTATGGGTGGAAGAGAGGCAATGATGATGGAGAATGCATGTTATAATACTTTAAAAACAAATTATTATTTTTCAGAAAGAGATATCAAATATCTTATGTCTAAAGTTCATTTACTATCTTTTGGTTATGCTTGTAATACTAATATCTATGACGATACTGGTTTTAATAAAGTAGTAATATTGTCAGAAAGTGATCTAGGAGTATTAAAACCTAATAGATTATATAATGATTTATATTATAACTCTTTATCTAAACATCAACAACAGGTTTTTAATTTAAATAAATCAAATATTAATAAAATAAAAAAATTAATTATATTCGGAGATAAATATCCTTCGTCAGTAAAAAAAGATTTATGTCATGATATGTCACATTATATCGAATATCTTGAAGAGATGCCTGAGGATATAAAGCAATTGCTTGGGGAATATTTATCAGAAGATAATATAGATGTTTAATAAAGAAAAATTATTTAGAAAAGTATTCTATGACGCAATATTAGTTTTTACACTAATATTAATAATCTCATTATTGATATTAGTAGGAATAAAAATTAAATTTATACAGAATGACGTTAATATTAATATATCTAGAGATATTGATTATTTAAAAAAAGATTTTAGAAAATTGCGGTCTTTTCATTATGGTTATATTGACTATTTACGTAATAAAATAGAATCTAAGGAATATAATGTAGATACTATTGAAACATTTGTAAAAAATAATAATTCTATTATCTTAGATAAAAACGAAATCCCTTTAATTTTATTTTAAATAAAGATAAAAAAATTATTTATTCTGATGCTGGCAACAGTAAGAGTGTAGAAAGTAAGTCGTTGCAAAATAGGGATTATATAAAAGAACTTGAATTAGCACCAGAAAAGGTTGTTTTTGGCAGGGCAGTTATAGGAATTTTATCAAAAAAACTATCATTACCATTAGCGGCAGGAATTCGAGATAGTAATGGAAATTTTAAGGGAGCAATAATATTCAGTATAAATTTACGTAATATTTCTGGTGTCGATGAACACAGTTATTTATATGATATTAATATCCATAAAACCTTTGGAGAAAAAAGTTTATTATATGGCGATTATTTAGGTAAAAGTTATGTAAATTTTGTTTATGATGTAGTTATTAATAATACTAAAGTAATAGAAATAAATTATTGGGATAAGAGCATAAATAATTATATTATGCTAAAATATGATTTTAGTGAAATATATTCGACAGGGTTACAAGAGGCGCTAATCTATGCATTAATAATTACACTAATATTATGCGGTGTATTTGGATTTTATTATTTTGTAGTACTTAATTCTTTAAGGCCTTTGTTTTCTATGTTAAATATACAAAAGTCATTACCGATAAGAATAAATAATTATTCTTATTT
>CANNZV010006201.1:0-19824 GCA_947561585.1 Caprella mutica
CTACCTATAGTCTAGAGATAGGTAGCTCCTATTATAGTTTTTCATATGATCGAAGATATGGAACTGACCGATAATTCGTAACTAGCCCTAGTACAAAGGTAACTAAGCATACCTAAACAATAATAAAGATAAGCCAATATAACTGTAAGAGAGTAAAATTAATAACATATCTACTCATAGGTACGTAACAAGGTAGGTACTATTGCAACATGTATTCATTTTTTCATTGTTTATTAAGATACTAGATTGCTCGATATCAAGTGCCTACGGACCTAATTTAGTTAAACGATATAGGAATTTGATTAAACTACCTATTTAATTTGATGATACCTAAGTAGTTTATACCTATACTTACAGTTAATGATATCAGAGTAGCTCTGTCACAATAGCCAATA
Source organism: Caprella mutica (assembly GCA_947561585.1). NCBI lineage: Eukaryota > Metazoa > Arthropoda > Malacostraca > Amphipoda > Caprellidae > Caprella > Caprella mutica. The sequence continues at coordinate 396 of CANNZV010006201.1, forward strand.
AGAATCATCTCTTTGTAGTTTGGTGGTAGCCTGTGTAAATAGTGTAATATTCACTAGCTACTGCTGCAATATGGCTAACTTCCGATTGGGTAGCAGGAAGCCATCTAGCGGACAACTGCTGTTCAATATGGCGGAGACACTTATTTCACGGGCACGTTTTTGAAAGTAAAATCTTTACCATTCTACCTATTTTCAATAGCGTTGAATGTAGCTAGTATAATTCTCCTAGTTGAATTGAAAATAATTGTTTTTTCAATAGTATTTGTTCCATATTTGACGAAAGGAGCAAACAATTTCGATTCATTAATTGCACAACAATTCGCTCAACCACTCGCTGTGAAATGGAAAATAGAACTGATCTAGTTTCAACTGTTCCAGTTGAACTTTTACTTGTCAGAGGCAAATCATGTGCTTAGTGTACGTGACGTCATCAAGGCAATACTATTAAATAGAAATTAGAGACTTATGTGATTAAATAATAAACTAAATTTATTATTGCATTCATAATATTGACCACAAATTAAAATTATTATGATTTGACGCATTTTAGTTACTTTAAATTTGACTTTCGAGTGTTGCTGTGATGACGTCACGCACACTGCAAAACTCAACGAATATCAGAAATGGCTTAGCCTCGCACGGGGTTTAAATATAATTCACAAGATATAAAAAGATGATTTAAACTTTAAGAAATTGATTATCTCATTTCGAAAGTTTTTAATATATGATTATAACCATTAACATTACACCAGAATAATTTTAATAAATCCTCCTTAATTGTTTTATATATTCATATTCAGTGGAATTTTTTTTTTATATATTTGAATTCAGTTGTCAACACCCCTTGCAAGTCTAGGTAGCAATAATATTGATTAATTAGAATTCTGAATTAAAAATCCTTGGGAATATTCAAGAAATATTCCCTGAACATAATATTTTCAAACTATCTGCTATAATTTAATGGAATGTTGTGGGAACACTCTTGGATTATTGGATAACACTTTAAATATTACAAATATTACAAATATTATAAATATTACAAATATTACAATATTACAAATATTACAAATATTACAAATATTCTTATAATTACAAATAATACTTGCAAAGTATTAAAGAAAAAACCTCTGAACATAACTATATGCATACAATATTCTACAATATAATGGAATGTAGAACATACCTGGATTATCGGTAAAACTTAAAATAACTCTATTGTTTTACCGATAATTCAGGAATGTTCCCTGAACATTCCATTTAATTATAAAAGATCGTATGAATATGCTAATATTGAGGGAATATTCCTTTGGTACTCAAATGATATACTAAATTGTTAGAATTATTTAAAGTATCTTCTGATAATCCAGGAATATTCCTTGAAGATTCCATTTACTTGTAGAATATTGTTTGCATCTATACTTATGTTATGGAAATTCTCCTCAAGAAATCCATTTATTTAGTTTAATCATTTAAAGTATTCTCCGATAATCCACGAATATTCCCTAAAAATTCCACTTAATTGTAGAATATAGAATAAATAAACTTATATTCAGGGAATATTCCTTGAATACACTCAATTGAAATTGTTGATTGTTAGAATTATTTAAAGTATTTTCCTATAATCCAGGAAATGTTCCTTAGACATTCCATTATATTGTAGATTATTGTATGCTTCTAGTTATGTTCAGGGAATATTCCTTTAATACTCCCAGGGAAGAGTTTAATGTTTAGAATTCAGTTTTTCCAATAATCCAGGAATGTTCCCTGAATAATCCATTAAATTGTAGAAGATAGTTCGAAAATCATATGTTCAGGAAATTCTCTTTGAATATTCCCAAGGAAGACATGAATGTTTAGAATTATTTTCACTTTTTCCAATAATCCAGGAATGTTCCCTAAATATTCCATTAAATTGTAGAAAATAGTTTGAAAATCTTATGTTCGTGGAATATTCCTTGAATACTCCCAAGGAAGAGAAGAATGTTTAGAATTATTTAAAGTATTATCCGATAATCCAGGAATGTTCCCTAAATATTCCATTAAATTGTAGAAGATAGTTTGAAAATCTTACGTTCAGGGAATATTCCTTGAATACTCCCAAGGAAGATATGGATGTTTAGAATTATTTTCAGTTTTTCCAATAATCCAGGAATGTTCCCTAAACTTTCCATTAAATTGTAAAATATAGTTCGAAAATCTTATATTCGGGGAATATTCCTTGAATACTCCCAAGGAAGAGATGAATGTTTAGAATTATTTTCAGTTTTTCCAATAATCCAGGAATGTTCCCTAAATATTCCATTAAATTTTAGAAGATAGTTTGAAAATCTTATGTTCAGGGAATATTCCTTGAATACTCCCTAGGAAGAGATGATTGCTTATAATTATTTAAAGTATTATCCGATAATCCAGGAATGTTCCCTAAACATTCCATTAAATTGTAGAAGATAGTTCGATAATTTTATGTTCAGGGAATATTCCTTGAATACTCCCATGGAAGAGATGAATGTTTAGGATTATCTTCAATTTTTCCAATAATCCAGGAATGTTCCCTAAATATTCCATTAAATTGTAGAAGATAGTATGAATAAACATATGTTCAGGGAATATCCCTCGAATACTCCATTGAAATACTTTATTGATAGAATTATGTAAAGGTTGGTCAATATTCAGGGAATGTTCCCTGAATATTCCATAAAAGATTCGAAAATGGAATAAATTTACTGATGTTCAGCGAGTATTCCCTGAACATTCATAAAAATGAATTTACATGTTATGAATTTAATGAGCTTGAGGGAACATTCCCTGAATATTCAATTGGAATTATATTCCATTCTTATGTTCCAGGAAGATTCCGGGAGCATTAGTATGGAATGTGGGAATATTGGGGAACATTAAATCCGAATGGAACATTCCCGGAATATTCAAATGTTACCTGGGAAGGTGTTTAGTGGGCTAGTAGAGTCTGGAAGTAGGAGTTGTCGGATTAGTTTGTGATGTGCCTCTAGCTCCAAGTCCGGAACCCAATACATCCTCGTTTAGTAAGAAAGGGTGACAAAAGCCCTAGCGTCAAAAGCCCACACCGACAAAAGCCCACACCGACAAAAGCCCACATCGACAAAATTTAACTTTGATCTCACCCAAAATATGTATTACTGTGTATAAAATTACAGTTTGTTCAATGTAACACAATTATATAAATCAAAGTATCAAATTAATTATTCACCTATACTGAGTGAGAGTTGAATTTTAATACTTACAATTCATTCACAACTTTACCCGTTCATCTTCTTATTTTGGCAACAAATACCACAATATGCGCTAAGTCGAGCTTTCGAAATCATTTTCTTTTATTCTAACTCTTGAAAAATGAAATGTTTCAAGTTACAATTTTATAACTACCTTGAGTCAGATTTCGATTTTATTAACAGTCGCAATAAGTGTGAGTCGTAATTTTAGTTATAAAAGCGCGGCTTCCTGATCTTTTATACCTTCTTCTGGCGAACAATAAAGATGAAAATAGGACAATGTTATATGTATGTGTGATGGAATGGAAGAAAAGAATAATGCTTTATCAGAAATCAATATATTTATAATCCATCAAATATTGATTTATTGGTTCGCAATTACATATTTTTTATTCAATCAAAATAAATGACTCAAATAAATAAAATTATCAGTTAATAATAAATACTCTGCTATATTGCTGAATACTAATAGTGTGATCTTTGCCATGGCATTAGACTGATGATTAATTTCTTATGCGACCTCTTTATCAAATTTAAACGTTCATATATTTAAATGCAAGTATCAGAATGACTTATGATATTATTGTTCGACTTAATTCGATATTGTCATTTACTAGTATAAAATTTATAAATAAAGCTGTATCAGCGTAACGCTAATACCAGCAAAAAAATTGTATAGAGTGTAGCTATCTACTTTTTGTAAATCTATCAACTCTATTTATGTCTATGAAGACAATATTATTGGAATTAGGTTTATAACAGATTTTTTTTTTCAGCAAAATTGGATTGATACACTAAATTTGAGTGTATATGTTAAATATAAAAATATTTTTCATTATTTCTGTAACACGGTCTGCTGTTTTAACCACGACATTATATTATTCATAAAAGAAAAAGTTTATGTTGAAATATAGTTCACTATGGTTCTGATATCATCTCACTTCACTTTGGTGACGGGAATTCTGTACAACCTGTACACCCTGAACTCTCCTGAAGTTACCTTGTTTAGATGTCTTCAAGCTTGCTACCAACACCAGAGTTGCGGTGGGATAATCTACCACGAAAATGAAGTGAGTGAATCTGTATCTCTAACAGTGACTAAAAATTGTAAGTTATGGTTGTGCTATTTCAGTTAATACCTGTCCTTTGATGACCCAACGATAACTTCCTGTCTGAGTTATCACATATTTGAAACTATGTGAAATAGAACCAAATTAAAATTTTAAATGCAATTTGTTGTTGAATTATTTATTCAATAATATTTGACGAAAAGTTAAAACAATTTATATTTTAACACCAAAAATATTTCATATACATTCAGACTTACTAGCTATCTAGATATCAGTTACTTCTTTCTCACAATTGAAAATAGACTCCTGATCAAAATTTAGAACCAGTTTATATATGACAAGAAATATTACGTTTTTCAGAAAAAATGCCAAATTTTTCAATTATAATGTTAGTAATACCATTGTGTGAAAGGTATGATTAAAAAAAGTGATTATCTGAATAATTTATTAAAAATTTTGATTCTCAGAAAATGAGGCCGGTAACCATTGAACAAAATTATAAGAACACAGTCAAAAAATTCCTAAAATAATACGAAAACATTTAACAATAAGCTCTACAACAACATTTAATAGGAGTTTTGCGTCCATGGTTCTTGATGACTTCAAAAATTTTCTTGGGCATGCCAGAAATGAGAGTTTCCATTAAGGTGTTAGGAATGTCGCTCCAGTTTCTGAAAATGGCCTCACGAATTTCATTTATGGTTGAATACTGCTTGCTATTTCGATAAATATCTCTTGCATCCATCTCGAAACATTTTCAATCGGGTTCAGGTCCGGCGAACATGCAGGATGGTTCAAGAGACATATCTCATGTTCTTGTAGGAAGGTCATGGTGCGACGTGCAGCGTGGATTGCAGAATTATCTTGTTGGAAAATACACACATTCCCACAAAAACAAGGACCCTCAATCACCAGTGATACCCTCTGGATCATGCTAACATACCCGGTCACATTCTGACGGCTCTGCACATCCTGAAGCTCCATCGTCCTACTATAGGAGAAAGCACCCCATACCATAACGGACCTCCCATCACTATGACGTGTTGAGAACATTTCGGGGGGGGGGGGGGGGGGCGGCATACTTTCGTTATGGCAGTATCGTTGGAAGCCATCAGGATCATCTAAATTAGAACAGAACTCTACTCAACTTCTCAACGTCCCAAGTTTAGTGGTCGCGGCCAAATCTGAAAATTCTCTCCTTTTGGCGCAGGGTAAGCTTGGGTACCTGTAGACGCTTCTTACTACCATTCCTTTTTGTCGCAAGTGTCGTCTGATTATCATCAGACTGGGGGAGGGGGCCCCAAAATGAAAAAGTTACACGAGCAACATCAAAGATTTGGAGCATTTTACACCTTTGTCAAAATCTCTGCTCAATCGGCCAAGTATTATTGGTAGCTAGCAAAACCGGTAAACGATCCCCTTAGTTGCCTTCATCCGTTAATATTTCAAAAATTGTGATGATTTCCCTTAACTTTTGAGCCGAGCAAAATTTATTGTTCGAAGTTATTTATTTTATTCTAATTATCTGAAATTTCTTACGAATACATAGAAAATTAATTTTTTTTTTTAGTATTAATCTTGTTGTACAGTGTCCATTATATTTGTTACGCAACTCTAGATGTTGAACGTGCATTTTAAATTTATGTTTAATTTATATTGATTCCATCTTCCAAAAAGAAGTAATCATTATATTTCTAAAATATATTATAATCATCATTTCAGAGTTTCAAGTGCGAGTTTGTGGTTGAGCCAACTGTTGCCGGTGCTTCGCCAAGTATATCTAGAAAAGCCTACAGACTGAACATGTATGGTGATAAGAGACTTTGGGAACTTTTCACTGAAGAATCCACAATATCTTGGCAGTAAGTTTTCTACATTAATATATTTGTGCTTGAGCAGTAAACTTCATCTGTTATTTTTATTGAAACTTTTTGAAATAAAATATGAAAACATTTTAACTTCAGATTTATCAATCTTGTAACTCTTTTCTACCTCATTAGTATTACATAAATTTTCGATGGTGAGTAAGAAATAGCTCCAATTTAGTTTGCTAAATAACTATAAAGAGAATTAAAAAACTTTTGATTGTGACTAGTTTGTCACCAATAAAATGTTTAAATTTCTAAATAAGTTTCAGAGCCATGAACAATGAATACCTACTGATCACTTTTATGCTTCTATAATAATAATATATCATTTTAAATGTTCATTTTTTCATAGACAAATTAAACAAATTAGTTAGGTAAGAAGAAATTTTTCATCTGGTGACGAAAGAACCGAATTAGAGTAGTGGACTGATACAGGTATATATTTCTATTTCTCCAACTAGTAAATCGAACTCTTTGAAAGTTATAATTAACATATATTTCTTAAATTATCTTAACATTCATCTGATTCAGATATAATTATGTAAGTGGAAATATATAAACAACTAAAATGAATTTTTGAAAGTTAAATTTAATACATGATATGTTCCATTATTTTCTTAACCCTATAGTAACCTTACTAACCTAGCCCTTAAAAGTTTGATCAGTAACTTATGGACTGGTCCAGGCGGACAAGTCCTCACTACAACTGTTATAAAATCTCAACAAATTGACTTTTCAATATTTTGTCTTTCTAAAAACCTTCATTTGATATCTACATATCAGTTGGTAAACGCCAGAGAATAGTTATCTATTTAAATCAAATTAGCAAGCTAAAATAAGAAACAAATATTTCATAGTGGTTTTCTAACTATTTACGCAAAAGCCATTTTCACCACATACCAATAAAATATTTTTAACATTCACAAAAAGGAATAAAACTTAATGAAATTTTAACTGCGAATGGAGTAATATGTACCTTTCAACTGTTTTTGGAATATACTAACTTAAAGTTGCGTTCTAGTGTATTTGAGACACCCAGTATATTAGAATAAATGTTCATAATATGAGTATCTTGCCACTAATCACCATCTTTTTGCTTAATCGTATGTATTTATGTTGAAAAGTAAATGTCATGAAACAACAGCTTTCAAATCGATTTAAAAATAAAATTATTAATGTTAACAGTCCCAAGGTTACTACTTACTTGGGTTAACTTACATCTAAATATTGTGATGTTAATATTTACCTCTGAGTTAATAATACCATTCATTGCCGTTTAACATTGTTTCCGTTCCCATGGGATCTAACCAACGGGTTTAATTCTACAAATTTAGTTGGAAATGAAATTTAAATAGTATAGTACGAATCCCACTTTATTGAACTTGGATCTTTTATGAACGCTTCTGTTCCAACTGCCAAGGCTTTGTTACCAATAGAATTAATTGAATTCAATAATTCACAAAAAATATTTGGAGGTTTAACTGGCCTATTCCTTGAAATTGCCAGGTACAGCTACATATACCCTCCCGCTAGAGAGAATGTTATCCTGGGGACGAAACAGTTATTTTGACTAAATAGACGTTCCGATCTTGTTAAGATAGGCACCACCTTGAAAAGCAGGCTTAACCCTAATGAGATTAACTATCAGAATGAACGGGAAGGTTTGACTATATATTTAAAAACAAATGTCTTATTCATGAACCTACAGTACGGTATTTTCTACAAGTTGTTAGTAATATACTAAACTAATGTGTACCAAATTTCAAGTAAAATACTGAATCATGAGGTGAAAAAAATACATAGGTATATAAGACATTGGCAACTGAGAGAGCAGAGATGTGATTGGATGGAGTGTGGCCCAATCACAGCTCGTGCGTCGATGTGTGTAATCCATGAAAACGTGGACTGATGTATGACTATAGGTTGACCATACTTTATTTCTACGTTGTCACATGACACCTTGGTACAATTATTAATTTCCTAATTTACGTGATCTTCTCTGATTTACGCCGATACGTAAATATTTTTTATTTTTTAAAAACAAAAATATATTTGGTATTTATGTTGGAACAAAATCAAGAAAGGCCGTTAAATTTAGAGGAATGACATGGAAGATATAAAGTAATTAAATAAAGATGTGATTTGCTATACCTTGACAACCGTAGTTACTACTCTGATCGTCTTTAACCGCAACCTTTAAAATGCTCCTATATTTAATTGGGTAGAGGCGGGGGAGTGGTCGGCAACCCCCGGTCCGCGGGATTATTGGTACCGGGACGCGAAAGGATACTCAAAAATTCAATTCAAGAAATGAAATTATTTTTATATAAGTGTGCATGACCTCACATAAATAGATGATATAAGATGGTAGACAACTTCTAATTTTCTAAGACAAATACATTAAAAATGAATATACAATATACATATAACAATCAGAGGTGTTTTTATCAAAAGATTTAAGGGCCTCGCTGTGGACCCGTGTGAAAAAGTACTATCCTACCCTCACCTTAGTAAATCCTATTTAGACGCGTATATACCTGACTACTATTATCTCATTATTATTTTTTCGAACTTAAGTATTACCATTTCTTTTAGTATCATCTGTAAGAGCCGACGAGCAAGATTTCACTCCTGAACAAACTAAACCCCAATGAATTATCACTTGAACAATCCGCACCCCAATCAATTTCCTACTGTACAATTCGCACACCAATAATTTAATTCCTGTACAATTCACACCCCAATGATTTCTATCCTTCACAATAGAATCCACACCCCAATTATTTCCTCCATGTATAATCCGCACCTAAATAATTTTACTCCTGTATAATCAGCACACAAATGATTAGGGATCCCTCCTGCACAATGCGCAACCCAATAATTTCCCTCCTGTACAATCCGCACCCGTAAGATTTCCCTCCTGTATAATCCGCACCCCAATAATTTCACTCCTGTATGAATCGCACTCACATATGAACTGTGGTGCGGATTCCACAGGTGATCCTTTTTTCTTACCTAATTATGTTTTTTTCCGTACCTGAGTAATTAAATTATTTTGACCTGAGTATTTTTAATATTTTTTGTTCAAGATTCAGATTGTAACGTAAAAATGAATGTTTATATAAAGGATTATTTTATATTTGCTCCAGAAAGCAGTAGCCTCTTAAGGCGCCTCTACACGAGCAGAATGTGCTTTGGTGGGCACTGACACTTTGGTATCGTTTTGATCTAATATGATATTAAACGCTAACGCTCTTATATATCGTTTTAACTTTATTATATTTTGATTTGATTTTCTATAGTAGTCATGGGTGCTCTTCAACTAGGCCAATGAGATGGGTCGTTGATTGTCTAGTCCACTCCATGAAATTAATTGGCGCAGACAGTGACACTTTGTGGAACGCTTGGTAACCACCAAGTTTTGCAAAGAAGGGTGGGGCAAGTAGCAAAGTGGGTGTAGCATAGAGTAGTGTCACCACAAAGTGGCACTGAGAACTTAGCGTGTAAAGGCCCCTTTAGAAACGAACGAATTTTTGGTCTACCCAAGCTACATTTATCCCGCCAGGCCGCGAGAATATTGTTGAACGTTTACCAGTCCGTGACGACAAAAAGGTTGCCGACCACTGGGCCCGCGGGCCCTGTAGACAACACATGTCAAACATATTAGGGTTAAGACGATCAATGTAGACAGTACCTTTTTTGTTGTTGCTCTATAAATCTGACACATAATAGCTTAGAATTCTACAAAAATACTTGTAAAACTTATTTCATGTTAATAAATTTTAGTTAAAATTATTATTCATATTCTTCAATGATACGATATACCAGGATACAGTAACATATATGGTATGGTGATCGGCTAATCGAATCTAGTTTGACGTGACCACGGCGTGATTGGAAAATATTAAATATGGCATTGATCGCTACGTTAATACTATGCTTTGTGGTTGATCACTAGTTCAATTTTAATCGTTTTGGTTAAATTTTTTGTCTATAATTGAATCAATAATAGAAAGATGAACAGATTAAATGTGTTATTTAGATATTTTACTTATATTTATTCTTGGAAAGTTTCCAGTGGAGTGGCGACTCTGACATGAGTCTACCTAATTAAACTTAGTCACTACAATTTTTTTTCTTATCAATTATTAACTAGGCATTAGTTAAATTGTAGTTCCATTATTATAATTCGTAATTATTATTCATTGGAACTATAGTTTAGCAGTTAACTAGAACTGGTTCAGGCTTCTAGGTAGTATATGTTTCAGACTAAGGTCTTATAAATAAGTAAAAGAAGAAAACAATATAAACAAACCTGAATTATATCCATACATTTAAATTCTAGGTTCTATCGCTATTTTTACTATTTATCACACGAAACACTTATAAATTGACTTTCAAAATTTTCGATATTAACATGCAAACACGAGGTATTATAAGAGCCGACAAACAAAATATTTGTCGTTTTGATGACGTCATATTTTTGCCTCGTCTACTAGTTACCATACCATTAATGTTAATGTACGTTGCTATATACTATATAATCTACTATGATGTTTATGTTGTTTTTCATTCTATTTTTGCTACAGAGACACAGATAGTTTGTGCCAAGCAAACAGTCTTCTGATGCCTAACTACCCAGTAACGGAGAAAGTGAGTTTATTCTAAAAATATGTATTAAATTAAATTTACCTAATACGGTAATTTACAGTTCAATGACAAATTATATCGTTTTAATATTTGGCATATTTGAGCAAAATCGCAATTTATTTTTGCTGTTTTTCTTCATATTTACATAAATTCCTGGTACTAAAATTGCTATATTTACAGAAGATTAACATAGAGACAAAAATATATTATATCTTCTAAAAGTATAATATATAGGTACATTCATATTACTTCACGAATAATAATTTTCTTTTTGTTATAAATTATGTTTTTCGAAAAGAAATTGATATTATGGATGTAATTATAAGACTAAAATCATCAAAAAGAATCGGAGACTATACAGTAGTGTTCAGTTTACCAAGATGAATTCAAATCAATAGCATCCACTGTTTTTTCTGATTTTAGTCTGTACAAAGTATTACCTATGTTATCTCTGACAATTATTTCCTTTTGTTTCTGTACATATTTTAATAAGTTTTTTCAATCATAATATCAAATGACTAGGACGCTTCGTTACAGGACGTTTCGTTACTAAGACGTTTAGTTACTAGGATGTGTCATTACTATGACTTCTATAGATGTCAGAATTTTCATTCCTGGACAAACGAAATATATTGATAAAAGTGGGCTGCAGACTACTATTTATACCAATCACTTACATTATAAATATATATATAATTATATTTACAGTGTGTCCCCAAAAACGAAACCCAAATTTGAATTACCATATTTCACCAACTACTGAGGATACAGTTTTATTTCTAGTATTTTTTGTTTGTTGAACCTTTCACCTTCCATAGTTAAAAGTTCATGAAGATTTATCAATTTTTGTGAATAGTATAACGATTTTATTGAAGGGTGATAAAAAGGGCGTTGCGCAAATGGTCAGTAAACAGATAATGAAGCAATTTCAAATACAAATATATTTTTATTCCAAACTTCATTAATAAACTAGATTTATTTTCAGGTTTTAGAAAGAATTCAAATAGCTACTAATTTTATTAATTGTTGACAATATGGAGAAATAAATGTGTTTAAGTACAAAAATAAAGGCACAAGTTTATATTTTAACGAGGGTCGTTTAGGCCAGCCTACAAAATGAAAGTCAGCGTGATGATTTAATTATCACAGTGATAAAATCGGTCAAAGTTAAAATCACAATGGTTATTCTGTTGAGCATATTGCCGAATGTTCTGATCAAGTACTTTTCCGTTCATATAAGATACAGCTTCAACCTCAATGATAATATCTTCCACTTAACGAACACGTCTTTGCAAGAACCAGTTGACAAATTTTCTACTGCGTCAAAAATTTATTTCAAGAAGTTGATATCTAACTTTTATTATTAAAAGGACATTGTAGGTCACGCCTCAATTGAAGGTTTTGATATATTTTGTCTATTTCTCCTAAGAAAAACATTTCTATTTTCTGAAAGGAGTTGCTGAACAAATTTGATTTTGTCTTCAGTTCGTATGTACTATCCTCTAGCGACCTGAACAACCCTTGTTAAAATTTAAACTTTTGCTTTCTTTTTGTATTAAGAAACATTTCTCCGAATCAGCAATATTTCATAAAAAAGAATAGTTATTTAGTTAATGGGGTTCTTGCTAATGAAGATATATTTTATGCTCGAACATAGAACTTCATCGTCCATTTTCTGACCATTCACACAAAGCTATATTTACCAACCTTCAATAAAATCATTGTAACATTTACACAAATGTATAAGTCTTTATGAAATTTTAACTGTGAATTGAAAAAGGTTCAACAAACAAAATCATACTTGAAGGAAAACTGTATTTTTAGTAATTGTTGAACTATATTAATCTAAAGTTGGGTTTCGTTTTTTTTTGAGGACACCCTGTACATGCTATACAATTAAATGTGACCGTTGGATCGATAAATTGATTTGGTGGAAGTAAATCTAGCACTGATTTGAGGTGTGAATTTTCTTAGTAATTATAAGCAAAGAAATAGAAGAGTATTACAAATATTATAGGGTAAAACTCTATTTATAAGGCAATAAAGCTAATCTTTTAACACCATTTCAAAGAAATACTATATAATGTAACTTTCCTAATCAATGATATTAAGTAATGATTTTTAATTTTAACACCTCTGATTAAATTCACTGTATATGTATATTGTATAACCAGATACTTATCAGACGAATAAAATGTGTGAAAGTAACATCCAGTAACGAACTGTCTGGTCACGAAACGTCCGATCACCGAAAATTTAAATATATTGTGTTCTGAACATTGTTCTGATATTATTTAATGTATAAATGGTGACATTACAATATCAATTGAATCACCTTTTAGAAATTAAAACAAACTAATATTATTTGCGTGGTGCGGAACTTTATTCAATGAAAAACATTAATATAAAATTTATTTATTTGATTAACATAAGCAAAGAACTAAAATGTAATTAAACTAAAATTCGTTACTCAGTTTTTCAATAATGATGATATATTTCAAAATTGAATAGCATTCAATTTAGCAATTATTATAATATTCTATTGTTTCTAACAGCAACGGATTGTTCTCTCGCTGCGGAACACAATATACTTGAATGTTGATCTTAGAAGACAAGAAGACGGTTCATACCAGAGCTCAGCGGGCGAAGTCACTGATGCAGCTACCATAGCTTGGGTTGGAAACAACCCTCACATGGGAAGTCAGTTGTGTATACAATTGGGCATGAGAGACAACTTACTATCAGCTTATGATGAATACTGTTATCTAAAATTTGATATCAACATTTTCTGCGTGTAGATTACTAAACTCTAAGTCAGATGGAGGACAGATAAGACTTCTTTTAGGCAGTACCGATACAATTCATCAATACAAGAACCACGTATAGTTTTTAATTTTCTTTAACCGCCGTGAGTTACTTCAAAGAGACGAAATTATTTTTAATCCTACATAAAATCGAACAGAAGCTATATGAATTTCAGCCTCTTCATAGTGATTCATACACGCATTTCGTATATTCAATTACTGATTGTGAATTATTTATTATATTCTGAGAGTTATTGCTGATATTGCACACATGATAATGTTGTAATCACCTCCACTTATGAGTGTATAATCGCACCAGCACTAAAGAAGTTAGTTGAACTGATAGAGTGTGTGTCATTCCTCCGTCATTCTTCTGGAATTACAATTTCAATAATTACTTTTCAAAATATTTTGTGTTGAAGAAAATTTCTATGAAATCATCATTAATTTTTTTTTTCTGATTTTCCTGTTCTTGCTAATTGAGCAATAAAAAATTAGTTTTCAATTTATTCTATACCACAGATATTTTCTCTTTTTTGTGATTATTTTTGTGTCGGTGCATGAGTCATTACTTCGAAATATTAGTAATGGGTCTGTATACTATCATTGGAATTTGGAATATTGATGTCCTTGAAGTCATGTGCATTTCCGAGCCATAGCATAGCACTAATTAATGGATCACAGATTTCTTTAAGAATTCACCTTACTCTGCACAAATTATAAAGGGTGCAATAAATATAAAAATTAATATATCCTAATTCTAGTTTTTGATAAAAATATTCTATAAAAAATTAACTCCTCACTAAATGTTCACACTTATATGAAAGAATTAAAAATACTACGAAGTAAGATTTTAAATAATCAAAATTATTTCATTGACATGATTGAAGGAACCAGAAGGCAAATTTTATCGTCTCAATTCCCATTCTCTCCCAGAACCAGACAACATTGTTTCTAGCTAAATATACATATGTTACATCTTGTAGAAGTGACAAAGAGTACCCAATATACATTAATTTTAGTGCCTAATATTATTCATTCATCGCTAGTAAGTAGATTGCATTGTTTGTATTATTTTTCTATACGAACCACAACTTTCTCAAATAGGCTAGATTTTATTGAGCATAATCTATCATATAATAATTAACAACATTCGGAATGAATTCATTTGTCGTTTATCACTTCTAATTCAAATATGTTTTTAAAAGTGAATAATGAAATAATATTAATAAATAGAATATATATATCATCGTTCAAAATAGTATCAAACACACAGATGAATTATTGTAAAAAATATTTTGAAATTTTAAAATAAATATTTTAAAATTTTAGAATAAATATTTTGAAATTTTAGAATAAATATTTTGAGTTTTGGCAACAGTGCTTTTGAACTTTTTCATCCCGTTATAAAATATTCCAATTAATAAATTGAAAGGAATGCAGATTGGTTCATATTTGTGTTACATATTTGAGTCTCATCATTTCTAGATAAAATTTGCGTCACATTTTGATTAGATTTAATTTTAAAAGATACCTATAAGTTCATTGTTTCGTTCTTGTAAATTGATAAATTTACAAGTCTGTAACCCTTTAAATAGACTCATTAATTAGAATGATATACTGTCTGCAAATTGTCTTCTGAAAATACTTGGTGGAAAGTAAAGCGTAACGAGATTTACTTTTAGATATTATTCAATATCTATCAACTTTGATAATCAAAGTTGATTTAAGTAAATTATTGTTCACTGAAGTCAGCCAGGACAAAATAAAAAACTCCAGTAATTTCCCATAACGAATCTAAGGGCAATTGTAAAACTGTAGCTATGTTTAATTCAAAAGAAAATAAAAAATATGTACATTGAGTCATAATTTAAAAAGAATTGTACCTGTGCATTTTGCAACTTCACCACCTTTATGAAGTTGTTCACATTTACAACAAGGTTCATGCAATATGATTTAATAAATAATGTTATGCAGTTAGATGTAGCATCATAATTTGAAGTTTGAAACATAACATAATTTGATCATTCAATTTGATATAAAAAAATCTTATTTAAAGAATATTAAAAATTCTTAAATCAGGCATTCATTCTGGCTCAAATTGCATGTTGTCATGATAAAACAATTAAATTTGAAGTTTGCCATCTTGGATGAAGAGTTTTATAATATTGATTATTCTGCAACTAAGAATTAAACAGTTTACTTCAAATTCTATTCACTTTAAGAATCTTTTTCTTATCAGTGCTTTTTAACGCAGGGTATTCACCATGAACTTTTGATTGATTTACTATTGATTATTCTTAGTAATCGATGGTAGCTTAGTTACAACTCAAACAAAGAAAATTCATCGTACTTTAAACCTGAAGCGTCCACCGGGTCACTGGTGGAACAAAAGAAGCTAGATAATGAGCACCTTTACTGCCACTTATTTATGATTTGGCCCTCCCATAATCCTTGAGTTGTTAATGACCTTGACCTCTCTCCCGTTCGTTCTCAAAATCTAATCAAATTACTCCTGGTAATTGACCAATCATCCCACCAAATTTCAGGCAATTTGGTTGAATACATTTCGAGATACAAATGACCTTGACCTTTGACCTGATTGCTCCAAAAATCTGATTCCTATATAAATCAAATCTTCTCACAAAATTTAAGGTAATTAGGTTCAAATTTTTTGATTTATAGATGATCTTGACCTTGACCTTTAGCCTGCTAGTTCTCAAATCTTATCAAATGGTCCTTGGATAATGACCAATCATCCCACCAAATTTAGGTAAACTTGGTTGAATACTTGTAGAGATTATTGAGTAATGAATGACCTTGACCTTGACCTTTGACTGAATCGGTCACAATATATTTTTACCAGATTGTAACTGGACATTGAAAAATTGTCCCACCAAGCTTCAGGCAATGTGGTTACGTACTTTTTGAGTTATGCGAATTATAACAAGATGATAAATAAATATAAAAAATGTGGCCCAAAATATTACCTTCCACATTCTGCGAAGGTAATAAACATGTCTATTATCTTGTTCACAATATTTCAAATCACTTTTTCACATTATTAATAGACTCTCTTCTTCATGAAATGAACATAACATACAAAATTATTCTCTCAATTCTAAAGAATAATGCATTTTTCATTCACCTATGGCACGTGGTTATAACAGGTGTTTATTTTCATAATTTTGTGAAACATAAAATACTATCTATCTCCCTTAACCATTTCAATTATACAGTATATAGATTAGATAAGTTTCCCTTGCGATAAAATCATTTCATATCTTAGGCATTAGTACCAATTTTCCCACTAGAGGCATGCATATTGCATAATTGATGAAAAATTATAATCATTAAAATTAATAGTTGAAATCATATTTTCTTATGGTCATGTCAACGTATACATATCCCGGGTATTTTTTTTATCGGGGCATATATTGGCTATTCTGTACAAGTACAGTGTTTTTTTTTCTTTTGCAAGACTTTGAGCCCCCACTGGGAATATTTCGAATAGGAATTTAGAGGAAACAAATATATTTTCTTGAAGATATGGCTTGGTACTTACATTTCATGTTATAAAAACTTATTTGAAACTCATTCAAAATACTTCTAAAGGCTATTTATAGAAGTTGTTGTAAATGGCCGTCGGAATCATGTAGTCTAAACCTTACTTACGCGCTTCAAAACGCTCTTCGAGTTTTCGTCGCCTTCTCAATTGTTACTGCGTCATAATTTGCACCAAACAGCTTCACACACTAAATTCTATCATATCATGAATGGATTGAGATTTTTCCGAATACAAAATATTTTGTGTTGTAGCCCAGAAATGGAAATCAAGAGGATTGAGTTCTTACTGAGTGCTGGCCAGAAGATCTCAGTGTCTCTTCTGGTAACTCGTCCTTCAAATTTTTCTTCAATAACTTCTTATCCACTCTTGTACAATGAGATGGAGCACCATCTTCCACCCACCAGAGTTTACGTCATGTTGCAGTGGCTCAAAAAATTTAGCCACACTTTGTCTTTCAGCAAAGCCATGTTATAGGAACCATTAACAGAGTCACAAGGGATGTCGTCATCGATGAATGTTTGGACAATTGAAATTTCCGTCCACAATCGCAACAAATATCATTACTTTTTTTGTTATTTCTATAGAATCATTGGACATGTGGATTCTCATCTGCAAATTATGATGCAGCAATAATTAAGAGGGTGACGAAGAGCGTCTTGAAACGCGCAAGACTTTAACTTAAGGATTCTGGCGACCATTTTCAACACATTTTGTTGATAGCCTTTAGAAGTGTTTTCAATGAGTATCAAATAAGTTTGTAATACATGAAATGTAAGTACCAAGCAATATCTTCAAGAAAATATATTTGTTTCTTCTAAATTCTTATTACAAATATTCCTAGTGGGGGCTCAAAGTCTTGCAAAAAGAAAAAAAACACTGTACTACTGTTTTTTGGTATACTCCATTCACAAAAAAACAATAACCACCAAAATTTATATTTATTCTGGAAAAATTCATTCTAAGATCCATATCTACTGTATATAGAAATACAATAAATTTAATTTATTGAATATTAAGTTACGTTATATGTTTCAAGGTATAAAGAGTGGGCGTAAAAATTATATCTATTATAAACGCCAAACTATGTTTACATTTTAAACAGGAATTTCAAACAAAGATCAATCAAAACAGAGAAAAAAAATTTAATGGCTTGCATTAAAGGAGCAATTCACTCATAGATACGAAAATCAAATAACTCATGATTTTGTCGACTATTTCACTGATGATTAGGGTTTTATTAAAAAATAAAAAATGTATCTTTGAAAGTTGCAATTTCAAAAAAGATGCACTTTTATAAAATACTTTATAAGAGTTTTGCTATATTTTCTTTTGATCATAAAATATAAGCAATGTTAGCGGATACGGAACAAGTAAAGATAACGGACCAATTGTCCGTTATCTTTGCTATAGCTTCATTTCTGGTCCGTTATCTTTACTAGCTTCATTCTGGTCCATTATCTTTACTAGCTTCATTTCTGGTCCGTTATCTTTACTAGCTTAATTTCTGGTCCGTTATCTTTAGTAGCTTCATATCTGGTCCGTTATCTTTACTAGCTTCATTTCTGGTTCGTTATCTTTAGTAGCTTCATTTCTGGTCCGTTATCTTTACTAGCTTCATTTCTGGTCCGTTATCTTTACTAGCTTCATTTCTGGTCCGTTATCTTTACTAGCTTCATTTCTGGTCCGTTATCTTTACTAGCTTCATTTCTGGTCCGTTATCTTTACTAGCTTCATTTCTGGTCCGTTATCTTTACTAGCTTCATTTCTGGTCCGTTATCTCTTAACGCTTCTTAGTTAAATTATTAATACAGGGTGTCCCAGAAGTAACTGACCCTTTTAATTTTCTAATTAAACAAAAACTAAGGAGGCCAGGTTGTTAAAATAGGTTTCAAATCAAAGAAAAACATTTTCATGGTTTATTAAGACTATTTTTTGAAAACAATATCTTTTAGATGATGACCACTGACGCTTCGACAACTTTGCGCTCTTTTCACTGTGTTTTGCATGACCATCCTCAGCGTATCAGGCGAAATTCGAACAATTTGATGAGTAATGTTGTCCTTGAGTTCCTGCAAATTTGATGGATTTGTCACGTAGACTTTTGACTTAAGGTATCCCCACAGAAAAAAGTCAGCTGGAGTCAAATCTGGGGAACGAGGAGGCCATGAGACGTTACCAAATCGTGAAATCAAACGGTTTGGAAAAGTCTTCTTCAACAATG
>CANNZV010006202.1:0-19819 GCA_947561585.1 Caprella mutica
GATAAGCTCCCGTTCTACCAAGGAGGGCTTTTACCTTATCTCCGACCGGTAAAATCATATCGGCAGTTCCTTTAGCAAAACGAATATTCTCTCCATTAGGTCCAGCATTTGCTTGAACGCAGATCCATCATTAATTGCCAATGGATATTCGCGAATCATTTCCTTCCATGAAAAATCTAATGCATTGAACGTTTTTCCATCTAAGCGAACGGGCTCACCCGAAGTCTTTCCCTTTGTTTTAATTAAGGCAAGATTAGCACCGAGTAAACCCAGTCTTTCCCTCACATCTTTTGCTCTTTCGAGACCCAAATCCGTTCCCAATTCAGAATCTAGTGCCAATCCAGTAATGGTCAATTCATGATCAGGGTGCGATCTGCAATAATCCATCAATGAATGAAGAGCGGCATTAGCCTCGTCCTTTACAATTAACTTTTGGAGGATTCATCGAAATAAAAATCGATTGGTGATTCTACGACGGTCTGAGCGCCGTCTTTCACCATGAGCTGAGGCCAGTTACTGCTACCAATAGCAGCGGTTGCATTACACCACTCACAATTTTCTGACAAACAGAAAGGGATCGTGAGAAGGTAAATTACCAAGGCAATCAGCCCTAACCATGCCTTTGAGGTCATATTAGGTACTGTTTAGTTAGTTAATGAGTATGTATTCTTCCTGAGACACACGTCTATTAGACGCAAAAATCACTGTAAGGTCATCCCTGCTCTCAATAAGTATACAATCAACTATCCAATCCTCCACTTCCATAATCAAAACGGTCTTACTTGCTTGATATAAAAATCTCTCTCAGGTCCGTTCAATTTGAACTCCACATCTAACCCAAACTGGCTAAACTGCTGATCGCCTTCCCTATAAAAAGAGAAGAAATGTGCCTTAACCTCCTCAAGATATGAAGTAATCATGATTATCTCCAATCGGTCAGAACTTGACTTGCAGAATACTCTGAACTTCGGCAAATAAAATCAACAATCTGCTTCTTACGATAAAAATCATAATCTGAATCACTGTAACAAATAAACTGATCACAGGTAACTCCTGCAGGTGGATTCACAACACTTATCTCACCGATCTGCACATTATACACAAAACCTGATGTACCCTCTCGATATATGTTTCTGGTTATGCATACGCCATTCGCTAGCTCATTCGGAAAGGATCGATGAACCAAAACCCCCATCGCTACAGTAGACTGATCAATATTAAAAAACTCACGCTCCAAAAATGCACGTTCCGCCCAAACACGCGCCCACACTTTCTGTATCGCTACTTCCACAGATCGAATACTATCTCCAATTATTCCAGTTGCAGAGCGATATAATCCCGCACCATTAAAGCCAGTACTATCCTCCGCATTTGTTGAAGATCGAAACCGCATTCTTCCCGAGGTTTTCGAACACAAAATCATAGAATCTACGCTAAACAATAAATTCTCGTCTACTTCGGTTTCCCTTATCCTGCTCCTCATTTGGGCTAAATATATAGATCGAATGTGAGGGTCAGTCGTTAACCAGCAAAGAATCCAACAGTTCATTCACACCAGCTCTTTCCACATGCTCCGCATACCAATAAAAAGGAATTGCAAATGCTCCCTCGGGAATAGGGGGCCATGTCATAAAATTCCGACCGCACACGAGTAATACCAAATATGTTATATAATGCCGCATATATTTTGTATTTTTACGAATGGGAAAACGAGCAGAATTAGTTGTTTCAGAGAGTGTGGAATCACTTAAGAAAACACTTAGAAAGCAGAAGACTTTGACTGGTCAAAAACGAATTATAGTTTTAATTCGAATTAAAGATCAAAAGGATTCTTCACGAGTTATCTTGCTGATTTTATAGGTGTGCATATCCGTACTCTGGAGCGCTGGATCAAAAAAATATAAGGCAGGTGGGCTAGCTGATCTTTTGGAGATAAAAGACAAAAACAAGAGTTCCAAACTTATTACATCCGAGATGCATCAAGCATTGGCTGAGAGAATTAGCAACAGTAGTAGTAATCCTTTCTCAGGTTACTGGGATGCCCATAACTGGTGTTAAATGAAAAATTTGAGACCGAAATTAAATACCAGCGTGTCCGAGAATACTTGATCAAGCATTTTGACACCCGTGTTAAGAGGGCTAGGAAGTCTCATGTCAAAAAGACATAGAGGCTCAAGCTTCTTTTTTAAAAACTACCTAGCGAACTCAAACATATTAAAGATAATTATCTTTGTTTAGAGGGAATTACTAGTGTTAATCTTTATTTCCAAGACGAATCTAGATTTGGGTTGATGACACATATGGGGAGCTGTATTTGCCCCAAGGGTGTACGTCCAGTTCTAAGCTTCCAACAAAAAATTTAGTTCGACATATCTATTCGGTAGTTATTCTCCCATCGACGGTGGATAGTTTCGTGTGGGAGATTTAACGGTACTACCAACAAGATATTCGAGGCCTATCTCCAGGAGTTTTCTAAGGTCAAACCAAACGAACTGAAAATAGTAGTTATCGATAATGCTGGCTTTCATTCGACCAAAAACATTAAGGTTCCTGAAAATATTTACCTACTCAACATCCCTACATAAACCGGTCAAACTGTGCCACAAAATCCGGTCAAACTGTGCCACTTTTTTGTGTCCTGATTTCTGTTATAAAATTACTTCATTTTAGTTAGTGTTATTATTGTTCTACTTCGCTTATCATCCCGCTAAGAAGTTGGCTTAGGAGGGCTGAAATGGAAGGAGGCCGTAGGCCGACTGGAATTCCAGCCCTCCTAAGCCTGCGGGTTGGATTGCCCTGCCTGCTTTTTGTTCCTTCTCATCGATTGTCCTTCCAGTTTTATAATATGGGAGGAGTGTACGAGCCTGTCCGAGAATAGCATCGGCAATGGTTCCTTGCCCGATTAGCTCATGCCATTGGTCTAGTGGAATCTGTGAGGTAATAATCATAGAAGACTGGTCGTATTTGTACTCTACGATATCCATGAGCGCTTGCCGATTCACATCATCAAATGCGACGAGTCCGAAGTCATCGAGGATAAGCAATTTGGTATTTCGTATTGATCGAATAAGCTTATGGTAGCTGCCCTGTATTTTGGCTAGATGGATCTGGCCAGCTAAGCTTGACATGGTATAGTACAAAGTTTTGTGCCCTTCCAGGCAAGCTTGGTAACCAATTGCTTGAGCTAAGTAACTCTTTCCTGTTCCGGTGGCCCCAGTAAAGATGATGTTCTCTTTTTGGTCAAGAAATCTCAAAGCGGCCAATCGTTGAAATGCGTTTTTATCAAGATTTCGTTGCGCGGTGTAGTCGATATTTTTGACATCGGCTAGGCTACGAAACTTAGCGGTGCGAATTAGATTATTTGTTCTCCTGTTTTGACGAGGACTCCCATTCTTCTTGCACCAAAAGGGCTATCAATTCATCGGTAGTCATGTCGGCATATAAGTTGTTTTCGATGTGGGAATAATAGACTTGAGCCATACCTGCCAGTCGCATGGATTTCATTTTTTCTACTGTCATTTGTTGATTCATAATGGATTAAATTTATCTGTATTAAAAAATAAAGCTGAGTATCTTTTTGAAATAATCAGCCCCTCTTACATTCTCATGATTACGTATTTTATTATTAGCTGTAGTGGTGAGACCTTGTTCATCTTCTATTTTATTTTCTAGTATTTCTTTTACTATTCGATAACCGGACTTGTGATATTGCAAGGCACGTTTACATGCTTTATTCAACCTTTGGGAACTAAACTTCCCAGCTAAATGGATGATCCCTGAACATTGTTTGTAGGGCTACTTCAGGAAAGGCAGCTTGATTGATGAGCCGTTTAATGTATATCACCACATCTTTGCCATGCTTACCAGCCAGCTTTTCAAAATACTCAGGTGACCAGTCCAGATAGTACTTGTGCGTACTGCCCAGATGAGCGGCAACGGTATTGTAATGTCCTGCTCTGTAGCTTCGTTTGTGGACAGCTATACGTTCCCCTTGTAGTAAATTTCAACACTGCTGCTATCGTAGCGCACTTCTACTTTTTTGCCAATATTGCGAAAGGGAACACTGTAATAGTTTTTATCCTCGCTTACAAAAATGTGCCCCATTTTCTGCACGGTAGCTTTTTTGAATTTTCTCAATTCGTACCGTTCTTTAGGCAAGGGAGCATACTGCTCACGTTCCAGAGATTCAAACTGTTGACGCCTGGACAATTTTATTGTAGTCAATAATGCATCGTTGAACGATTCTAGCAGGAGCTGTATTTGCTCATTTAATTGATCCAGTGAAAAAAAGGTCATTTTATTCAAGGGATAATAAATGCGCTGATAAAGTAATTTTATGGTGCTTTCTACCAGTGCTTTATCCTGAGGACAACGGCTACGTGCGGGATTAATTACCGTGCCATAATGCAAGGCAAAATCCTTAAAAGTCTTGTTAATTATCGGCTCATATTTACTTGCCTTGCTGACTGCACTTTTTAGATTATCTGGAACGATGCTCTGAGGAACACCACCGAAATATTCCAAACAGTTGCTCATCGAATCAATGAAATCCTCCTTCTTCTGACTACGACTAGCTTCTGCATAGGTCAGCAGACTGCAAGCAGATACCCCAACAAAAAACTCTACATCAATGAGCTCACCTGTCCTCCCTGTCTACATAGGATAGCTTCTTGCCTGCATAGTCAATAAACAGCTTTTCGCCCGCTTTATGGATCAGCTTACCACTGCCATATCTTTGCTGAAGATACCGTCTAAGGTGTTCGTTAAACTGACTACGTCCATATCCATTTGGATGCTCCGATATGTAGTCTTCCCACAGTTTCTTGCGAGTACAGCCCACCCCTTGGTCAGCTCTCTAGCGTAATAGGGAAACTGAGCGCTAAGCTGCAAATAGCGATCGTTGTCAATCGTAGTAGTGCAGATGAAAAGAGAAGCCAATTGCTCATCGGTTCTCGCTGCCAATTGCTCATAAGTCTCAGGGAGAGCTTCGAAAAACTTAACATATTGATTCACTGTATTACGGTGAATCCCAAGTAGCTGTTCAATCTTGCGATTACTCGCCCCCTTAATTTTTAACTGTAGTAGTTGTCTTAAATCCATGATTCCTTTTCGTTTTGCTGCCATTCTATTTGCTCTTAATGAACATAGATAGCAGATACGAAATCAGAAATCACAAAAAAATGGCACAGTTTGCTCCGCTTAGCGCTTTGAAGCTAAATCCCCAAAATAGCTCTTATCAAAGCTCTTTTTCTGGCACAACTTGCTCCGGTCAGACCACCGAAAAGTGGCACAGTTTGCTCCGGTTTCACTGGCACAACTTGCTCCGGTCAGTGTGGCACAAGATGCTCCGGTTTATCTAATCCCACCCTATACTCCTGAATTAAACCCCTGTGAACAAATTTGGCAGTACATGAAAAATCGATTTAAAAACAGGGTCTTTAACGATATGCCCCAACTGCAGGCTTGGCTACACAACCTCTGCAATTCAATGAGTAAAGAAACCATCAAATCAATAACTAGCAATCACCATTACTTGAATAGCTTCAATGCGGCATTTAATATCTAAAATGGTATAAGCTCCCCTAAGTGAGCTGCCTTGGAACCCACAAATTTGCTATCCTTCAATTTAATATCCCAAACAGAAAAAAGGCCCCGCTTGTTTATGTTCTTTTTGAGTCGAACACGCTCAACATCGCTACGATCAAACCAAAATTTCTCTGCTTCCTCTTCACTGGCTTTACGAAGTTCAAAACCATCAGCTCTCACTTCCAAATAAACGAGCTGCCCAACAAGGGAATCGACTTCAGTTCTCTCTAACAAATCACGAAGAGCCATTAGCGGTGTCCCTCGGTTTTGGCACAGCAGGGAAATGTGACTCAAGGGGGTTTGAAAATGAGCCGAAATAGCCCCCTCACATATCGGGAATTCATTAGTACTACCATCAAGTACTAAAATCGAATGTTCCCGCAATTCATGCTGATCGGTATTGGAGTTAAAATATTCCAAATAGCCATAAGAAGCAGACTTATGTACAGCCTGAAAATTTTGCCCCTTATAAATTTCATTAACATTAACTAGGCTACGTCCAAGCTCAAGCAGCTTCTGCGAAGGCAGCAATTTGGTTTCCACTATCGCAATATCCTGTTTAAAGAATGAACTCGTTACCGCATCATGAATTGCTAAAACATGTTCTACCTTCAACTCATCGGCAACTGAAAACTCCAAGAAATACTTATCTGAAGATGAATAGTGATTTATAGTAGCCAATACAAACTGGCGTTTCTCACTTTTGAAGTAATTCCTTTGATTAAAATCATACAAACTACCTCGAAAGTCCAATAAATACTTACAAAAAGCATAGTGATAAGGATACCATACAGAATGAACATAAAATAGCCTCTTAGACGCTAATTCATAAACGATTTTTACAGACGTTGTTTCATTAAACTTCGAAGACAGCGGCTTACTCTCCAACTCCGTAAAAAATTCTTCTGAGTTTATACTAGTGTAATACTTTCCACTAATCCCTTCATATTTACCCTGAGCATGTAACTGAATAGAGGAAATACAAACTAAAACACAAGTCCAAACAAAAAAAGCCTTTAGAGCACAGCTGTTTCTGAAGCGGACTTGTCCCACACCTTTGCCGTTTGAATAGCAGGAATAAGTTCCTCTGGTTTTGTAATTACCGTCCATAAGTCGAGATGCTCTCTGGCCATGAAATTTTCCTCTACCGCTCTTTCCAACATTTGCAGTAAGGGATCGTAATAGGAACGCTGATTAAATAGGATTATTGGCGGGCTAAACCTACCTAATCTTTTAAGAGTCATCACTTCCAGCAACTCTTCAAAAGTGCCACAACCACCAGGCAAAGCCAGAACAGCATCGGTATCCTTCATCATTTCCTGCTTACGCTCCATCATCGTTTTCGTAACGACTAGTTCTGTACATCGTTTATTTTGCCACTCCAAGGCTATCATAAACTCGGGAATAACTCCAATAACTTCTCCGCCAGCATCAAGAATATTATTGGCAATAGCCCCCATCAGTCCTACTGATCCGGCTCCATACTTTAGCCGAATCTTGTTTTTTACGAACAGGCTGGCAAATTGCTCCGCAGCCTCATAATATTCTCTATGCGCGCTACTGCTCGAAGCGCAGTAAACCGTAATCGTTCGCAAATCAATCATTCCCATTATCCTTCCACCACCATTGGCTTAAGTCCTTGCCGCACTGAACCAGATTGCCATTCTACACGCAAGATACTGTTCACATTTATGTCGATATACTCGTCTCGAAGAAACGCCCCCTCCCTCTCAATACCTTCTTTAATAAAACCCAATTTCACAGCAATCTCCTGGCTCCGATAATTTCCGGTGGGTACTTTAATAGTAACACGATTCAGATTACTATTTTCAAAAGCATATTCAATAAGCGAAGCACAAGACAATCTCATAATGCCCTTACCCGTAAAAGACTCTTTTAACCAATAACCCATATCAACAGAACGAAAATTTTCATTTCCCCGATGAAAATCCACAATCCCAGCAAATGCTCCTTCATATTCAATAATTAAAGCAAATTTACCTGCATATAATGTTTCATAAGAAACTCTCTGCACAAAGGAACGTGTATGTTGCAACTCAGTAATTAGGGAAACCCACGGTAACCATTTTTCTAAGTGTTCTCTATTTTCTAAGGTAGCCTCAAATATAATCTGTGCGTCGGAATCCTGAATAGGACGAAGAGTCAGCTTATCCGATACAACAATATTTTTATGTTTCTTCAATAACATTCAGCAATAAAATTTCAATGGCTCAGCATTAGCTAAAGTAAGCTCATTTTTTGAGCATTACTAAATAAAACTGGCCCAGTCGCCTAAAATAAACGACTCGGCCATGCAATACTTAATGTTTTAAAAAATCATACATATCAAGATGCTTTCGCTTCTCGTCTTCTAGTTTATTCAATAACATAATTTGACGTTCAATATATCTAGGATAATCACCTATTTCCACAAAGCGGCTAGCGGGGTCAACTGGACGCTCGGGAACTAAGGGACTCTTAGAACTCTTGCCAACCAAAGCCGCCAATCTCTTACGAAGGCTTTCTCCTAATAAATGTAATCCTATCCTTCCCATGATATCTAATTAAAAAAAAATTAACAATTACAGAGCTCACCAAAAGGGCCCATCCTTCAACGGGTTTATACAAAAAACCCGGCTCTACAGTCGCAGGCCGGGTTTCTAATTATTCATAATAAATTATGATCAGTAGTTAACCGGCCCATATTTTAATTCTCTAACAACTGTAGTCTGTTCATTAAAATCACTACTTACATCCTGATTAAAAAAATCATTCACCCTACAATAGTCCTCCATTCGAGACACACCAATCCTAGTCTGCTTGGCGTTAATTCGCTGCAACTCGTATTTATTAAAATACGGCACTAAGCCTCTGTGTAGCAAGAATCGCTTCATTCACTTTCTTAATAACAAGCAAAAAAAAAACCCGGTCCTTTCGGCCGGGCTTTCAGAAAACATAATTAATACTAATTATCTCAACCCAAAAGCCCATAACCCCCAACACTACGAGAAGCAGTGAGACAAAAGGTTGCACATTGGTTATATGAATTTACTTGAATCATGTTATTTATTAATTCGAGTCAAAAGTAAGAGAAGTACATTTAGTCCGCAAGTTTTTCTTATAATTCTATTGAATTTATTGCATATTTGATCATCAAGACATTTTAAACTACAACCCTTTTATCTTTTGTACACTCCAGTAGATTTCATTTATCCCTTTCTCGTTGCGCTAATTGCCATTTTCCTATTTGTTGTAGCTACCTACTTTCTAAATATTAGAAAAAGAAAAAAAATTATGCACCGTGAATTTATTCTCGGCATCTGGTATGTCCGCGGCTTAGCACCCGATGGCAATCCTTGGCTATTTGAATGCGAATTTACTCCCAATGAAGTGACAATGCGTGGATCACCTCGTTTTCTAGGAACTGCGAACTATACGATTGTAAAAGAAATAGAAAGCCTGCTAGTTCTACAGCTCAATACTCCAAGCGGAGACTTAGCGAAGCGTGGATCAACAATGAGAATAGGCGTCGATAAAAGAAACAACCAGCTTTTTATAGACCAGCGACTCTATCAGAGAACAAAACAAACGATCATTGGAAAAATCGTCGAGAGTCCAAACCAGCTAATTTAAAACTCGTTCGGAACAATGTCCACCCAATCAAGACAGAAGGAATTGCCGTAGCCACAAAAAGAAATTTTTCTCGAAAATCAAGATCACCTAATCCATGTACAACCTCTTGACGATAACCATAAACTAAGAATGATACTATACCCCCAAGTACCATAAGGATCAAAAAACCAGACAAGCCCACATACAGTTTTCTCGCCCAATCCCTACGCTCAAGAATCCCGACTGCTGCCACCAAGAAGGCAGCAGCGTACAAAACAAATAGACTAATAGCATTACTCAATATATAGGCACTATCCAACCTATCGGCTGTCCAACCCTTGAAAGCTTGTTCTAATCCTAACTCGATTTCCAAATAATACGAAAAGAAATTAACTAAGCAATAATACAATACAACAGCAAAAATGATAATACTCACCCAGGCCGTTGTAGAAATAAAAAGGGCAGTGCTATGGCGCTTGCTCTGCATGACTAGCAAGTTAGTAAATAATCAAATAAACCCTAGCTTCTTTCCCCAATAATAGATTAATACCCATATGTATTTATCCCAATACAAGGTATAGCTATGCCTCGGCAAGTCCAAAAAGCTGAACAATTCACAAGCAAAGTCTATCAACTAACCGAATGCAGCCCTCAAAAATTTGCTAACATTGCGAGATAAACTACTCATTTACCGAAACAGTATTCACCTTTTTTAGCATCCTGCCTTAATAAATGAATGCAGTCATAACTGCGCAGTTCTTTGTCATTTTGAGGAGCTTTTTGCAATTTGCCAACAATGGTAGATTTCGAAGACAATGGTGAGTTTAGTAGGCAACTTTTAAAGTGGCATCGAAGACTAGACTCTAGAGAATTACCCTGGAAGGAACGTTCGGACGCCTATGCAATTTGGCTATCCGAGATCATCATGCAGCAAACCAGAGTAGAACAGGGGACTCCTTATTACCTACGCTTTCTAGCAGCATTTCCTACGGTTCAACACTTAGCCAAGGCGACCGAGGATCAAGTAATGAAGCTTTGGGAGGGATTAGGATATTACTCTAGAGCACGTAATTTACATTCCACAGCTCAATATATAACTACTAAACTCAAGGGAGTATTTCCCAAAGACTATGCTGGACTTTTACAATTAAAAGGAATTGGTCCATATACAGCAGCAGCGATATCATCTTTTGCTTATGGTGAACCTAAAGCTGTTGTAGATGGAAATGTATATCGCTTTTTGAGCAGACTTTATGCCATAGCTACTCCAATCGATTCCACCAAAGGCAAAAAGGAATTCCAGCGACTAGCAGACAGTTTACTTAATGCTAAAAAAGCCGGAGAGCATAACCAAGCAATTATGGATTTTGGAGCCTTGATATGCAAAGCAAAGAAGGCACAATGTGGAACCTGCCCCTACCAGGCAAGGTGCATCGCGCATAAGGAAGGAAAGGAGTATCACTATCCAATAAAGGAGAAAAAAGTAACCATCAAAAAACGCTATTTCTTTTACTTAATAGCCAGTTCACAAAAAACAGTCTTAATACATAAAAGGACAGAAAAAGACATCTGGCATTCTTTGTATCAATTCCCATTAATGGAATTCAATACCCCACCAGAGCAAGAGGAGATCATCGAACGGCTAAGTAATTTCTTTGGTTCAAGGGAATACCTATTGACATCCCAAAGTAGCAGCATCAAACATGTCCTATCTCATCAGCATATTTATGTCACCTTTTTACACATAACTATTCCTAAATGGGAAGGACTAGACAAAAAGTACCTCAAACTTCATTTAAAACAGCTAGCAGACTATGCCTTTCCAAGAATCATTGAACGCTATCTGCAGGATATCAAGTAAATTTGGGAAGGATGGGCCTTCCCGTCATTAAATAATCTAACTATGAAGACTTTAAATAAAGTCCAACTATTGGGACGGCTCGGAAGAGATCCTGATGTAAAGTATTTTGAAAACGAGCGCGTTAAAGCCAGCTTTCCACTTGCCACTGGGGAAACTTACACCAACAAGCAAGGTGAAAAAGTAGAAACGACCGATTGGCATAACATCTATTTTTGGGGCCCTGTAGCCAAAGTTGTAGAGAAGTATCTAAAGAAAGGATCGCTAGCTATGATTGAAGGAAGTTTACATACCAGAACCTACGAAACTGATGGAGTGACTAAGTACATAACAGAAATAAAGGGCTACAATCTTATTCTGTTAGATCCAAAGCCAACCAGTTCGAATGGCAACTACCAAGCTGCAACTGAAAATACTGAAGTATCAACAGTAAAAGAACCCACGGCAACTAGCAGCGACGATTTCGGGGATCTTCCGTTTTAGCGAAAGCAATCCACGAAAAGTGTTAATTTAGGACGAGGCAAGGAAGCCTAATAAGAGATCAATAAAGGTTTCGTCCGACCGATCTCTTTAAAACAAGGCCGACATCAAGGTCAATCGTAAACGAAACTAAAATCATTGGAGCATCATTCAAGCTCACAAGAGCCAACAAGTGAACCTCCGGCTGCCGAAGGTTCGGTTTCCTCTTTACTAATTATTCTTTTGCTTTCTGGATCATTTGATTTCGAAACGGGACTTCTAGTATCCATTGTCGTCCTACTCATCCTGTTATCAGCACTTGTTTCAGGATCAGAAGTTGCCTTCTTTTCCCTAACGCGCGACCAACTAAAAGAACTTGAAGAAAACCCTTCAAAAAAAGAACAACGTGTTTATTTCTTAACAAAGAACAGAGAAAAGCTGCTAGCCACTATATTAATTGCTAACAACCTTTTCAATATCGGTGTAATACTTTCTAGCTTTCAATTAATGGAGCGTCTATTGAGCGGAATCGAACTATTTTATTTACGTTTTTTAATCGAATTTGTAGGAATCACAGCAGTAATAATAGTTTTCGGCGAAGTACTGCCCAAAATGTACGCGCGAACCCATCAACTCAAACTACTTCACTTTACTAGTTGGCCACTTCAACTCCTACAAGGAATTTTCAGTCCAGTCTCTAACGCATTAATCATAATTAGCAACTTTCTCAAATCTCGCTTTTATGGAAATAGTGGTGAAATTGATTATGACAAAATAGATCAAGCTATAGAATTGGTTGGCGGTAAAAATGAAAAAAATGATGTAGAAATGATTAAAGGGGTGGTAAATTTCGGCAACATCACGGTAACCGAAATCATGAAAGCTAGGGTTAATGTAGAAGCCATTTCCATAGAAGATGACTTCCAGACTTTGTGCTCTGTCATCCTTGAAACCGGCTATTCGCGTATTCCAGTATATGAGGGAACCTTAGACAAGATAGTAGGCATAATTTACGCGAAAGACCTACTTGCCTTTAGCGAACAAAAGGCTGAATTTAAATGGCAACAATACATTAGAAAAACCATTCTTATTGTTCCCGAATCGAAAAAAATAGATGACTTACTTCATCAATTTAAAGAGAAGCGAATCCATATGGCTTTTGTTGTCGATGAGTATGGCGGCACAACTGGATTAGTCACTATGGAAGATATACTTGAAGAAGTTATTGGTGACATTACCGATGAATTCGATAAAGATCTTGAATTTCTATTTACCAAAAATAGTGAAACAGAATATGAGTTTGAAGGAAATGCCTCCCTACGCGATGTATGTAGATCAATGGAAATAGATGTTGATGTTTTCGAAGATGTTCGCGGAGATTCCGACACACTTGCGGGCCTATTACTTGAGCTCGGAAAACGATTCCCAGAAAAAGGAGAGTACGTACAACATAATCAATATCTATTTACCGTTTTAAGAACAAGTGACAACCGATTAGAACGGATACAAGTTACCGTAAAAAACGAAAAAACAGAATCAGCCTCTACGTGAATAAAATAGTATACTATCTGACTGCTTTTGTACTTACTGCTACTTTAGTTTCCTGCGATGTGGAATACGTGCCCAAACCCGTT
Organism: Caprella mutica; assembly: GCA_947561585.1. NCBI lineage: Eukaryota > Metazoa > Arthropoda > Malacostraca > Amphipoda > Caprellidae > Caprella > Caprella mutica. Next base: position 13,150 of record CANNZV010006202.1, read on the forward strand.
GCCTATCCCAAACTAGAGTTACCAGAAAAAGCTTATACTCCGTTCTCTCCCAAAGACTGTCCTTTCAGTTTTTCACAAGCGAGCTACACGACCATATCTCACAGTCCGACTTTGAAAAGAAACAACACTACTGATAAGTGCTGGTTCGACATTGATTACGGACCGATCGGAGCAACCATCCATTTAAGTTATAAGGAGATAAGCTCCCTCGAAACGTTATCTCAATTAATAGAAGATGATTACAAACTCACAGCCAAGCATATTAGGAAGGCAGAGTTTATTGACAAGAGAGAAATAGCCACAAAAAATGATGCTTATGGAATTTTTGCAGACGTTGGTGGAAATGCAGCATCGCACATGCAATTCTTTTTAACAGATAGTACGGATCATTTTATAAGAGGATCGCTCTATTTTAATACGACACCTAACTATGATTCAATTCGGCCAGCGGTTGAATTTATCAAAACAGATGTACTCCATCTAATAGACAGCTTCGAGTGGAAATAATTATGAAGAATTCAGGAAAAATAAAAGGACAATTAATCGCAATTAAAGAACGTAGAATATATCCTGCAGAAATCATTTGGACTGATGGCATTATCGTTTCGGTAAATGAGTTGTCTGAACCTACAGATGGACCATACATTTGCCCGGGCTTTATAGACTCACATGTCCATATAGAAAGCTCACTTCTAATTCCAAGTGAATTTGCTCGCATGGCAGTTGTACATGGAACTATTGCCACCATTTCAGATCCACATGAAATCGCGAATGTTTTGGGAATTCCTGGTGTCGAGTTTATGATAAAAAACGGCAATAAAAGTCCGCTTAAGTTCTTTTTTGGAGCCCCCTCCTGTGTCCCAGCCACTCCATTCGAAACAGCTGGAGCAGTATTTGGTTTAGACGAAACTCGCTACTTACTAGAAAAACCAGAAATACACTACTTGGCAGAAATGATGAATTGGCCAGGAGTGCTACATAAAGACAAAACTGTCCTAGCAAAAATCGAACTTGCTCAGCAACTCGGTAAACCTATAGATGGTCATGCTCCTGGTTTGCTAGGAGAAGAAGCTAAGCAATATTACTCCGCCGGAATAAGCACCGATCATGAATGCTTTACGGAAGCAGAAGCGTTAGGAAAATTAAAATTGGGAATGAAAATTCTCATACGTGAAGGAAGTGCGGCAAAAAATTTTGAAGCGCTCTCCCCTCTCATACCAGACCATTACAAAATGATGATGTTTTGTAGTGATGATAAGCATCCAGACAGCCTCCAACTAGGCCATATCAATCAGCTAATTGCAAGAGGACAAGAAAAAGGCTACGATCTGTTTCATCTACTGCAAATGGCATGTATAAACCCCGTTGAACATTACCAGCTTCCAACGGGTTTACTTCGCATCAATGATCCAGCAGACTTTCTATTGCTCGATTCTATTGACTCCCTTTCCGTTCAATCAAGTTATATCGATGGTTGCCTTGTAAGCGACAATGGAAAATCACACTTGTCTAGTATTGCTTCTGACAGTCCAAATAAATTTGAAGCCACAGTAATAACGACAGAGCATATTCAAATTCAATCGGATCATCCTGAACTACCAGTAATCGAAGTAATAGATGGAGAATTAATTACCAATTGTCTATTCGTTGAACCCACGAGAAAAAACGGTTACCTAGTTAGCGATATCAACAAAGACCTGCTAAAAATGATTGTCCTGAACCGATATCAAGCAAACGTACCGCCATCTGTTTGTTTTATAAAAAACTTTGGACTAAAAGAAGGGGCAATTGGCTCTAGTGTAGCACATGATTCACACAACGTCATCGTGGTAGGTGTAGATGACGTGAGTATCGTAAAAGCTTGCAACATGATTATTCAGTCCGGAGGAGGCCTATCAGCCGTAAATGCTATAGAAACCGAAATACTTCCTCTACCCGTTGCTGGATTAATGAGCACAAATGATGCCTGGGAGGTGGCCTCCAACTACACTAAGCTCGATCTCATGGCAAAAAACATGGGTAGTCGATTGCTTTCGCCCTACATGTCCCTATCCTTCATGGCCTTACTAGTAATTCCCAATTTAAAGCTTAGCGACAAAGGGCTATTTGATGGCAAGCAGTTTAAATTCGTAGATTGGCAAGGTTCTAGCCTTTAATGAAATAGTCGTAATTTTACGGCTCATAAATAATTGATGTAGTGGGACTAATAGGAAAAATAAGATCAAATAAGGCGATTCTAATCTTTTTCATTGTATTGGCACTGGTCGCTTTTCTTATGATGTCAATATCCTAAAAACAACTAATACTGCGCAAACAGATATAGAACACGGTAAAATTTTACCGATTATATTGATCATTCAAAATAAAAAACATGTTACAAGATTTTAAAGACTTTATTTCTAGAGGAAATGTTTTAGAGCTTGCTGTCGCAGTAATCATCGGAGCAGCTTTCGGTAAAATTGTTACCTCATTAGTAGATAAAATCATTAGTCCCTTTATTGGGTATTTTATGGGAGGCCAAGATTTCAGTAAATTGAAATACGTTATATCAGAAGCAACAATGGCTGCTGATGGTACTGTTCAAGCAGCAGAGGTTGCTATTGGATGGGGTGCTTTCTTACAAGCTATAACTGACTTCTTGATCGTTGCTTTGGTAGTATTCTTGGTAGTTCGTGCCTACATGAAAACCCAAAAGCCAGTAGAAGAAGCACCAGCTGGACCTTCCGAAGTAGAGCTACTAACAGAAATTAGAGATTCTTTACGGAAGTAACTAACAGTACGACCTAAAATTAAACGAGGGCCCTTGAATATTTCAAGGGCCTTTTTTTGTACTGTACTACCTGCGCACAAACTTCAATAATTTTCACTTTAAGTTCATTCAATCGCCTCCCTGAAATTTATACTACCACAGCAAACTCAGGCTTGTAGAATTCTGAGTGGGAGTCCCATACTTCTTGCTGACTGAACTCTCTCACAACCCTAGAGGACTTCATTCTTTCCCATTTTATGTAAAAATGGATTACTACTAATTGGCAAGATCCTTACAAATATCTTCCGACACACTAGCCTTATAAGACCGCGTAATGTCGATATCCAACACATTACAAAGAAGGCTATCTTGAAAAACAGTCCTTTAAATAAGTCAAAACCCTGTAAAGAAGGAATTATACGACATTGCCTTTCAACTGTCTCATTAGAGTCCGAGGTAGAAGCTGGAGAAAACCAACGGTACAAATCACAGGCAGAACTAGTTTTAACCCCTTGACAAATTGACACAAACAGGTGGGTCAGTATCACCAGAATGGGTGGGTGAACGTCTCCGAAAAATCCACTGGTAAACCTAGGTGCAAGAAAAAAGGACCGGACATACGCCCGGCCCCCTGCTACACAAGAACATTTGATTATCAGTCAAATGTTACAAAGAAAACACTACGGATCGTGTTTACAAATTCTATGGTGGCTTCCTATTTCACAGCAAGCACTTTCCCTATGAAACCAAAGACCACTATTCTCCAAGTATTTCGCTCAAATTGCTCATAAAAGGACATAAGAGCGAGATCCAGAACACGAATCTAACAACTCATATTAAGAAAGTCAATTATTTGTTTATAATTATGTTACAATCATATAAGACAATACAATAAGATCATTAGTCTCTTTAAGTAATTCTAACTTGCTTATATAATCTTACGTACTAGCACTATTACAAAAGCAGAAACGCACTGGATAGCCAAGCCATCTCACGGCACTCGCTCCGTTTCAAACTAAGCAAACAACCAAAGCTTGTTCGGCCCGTCACTATGCAAATCCAACATTGCGGAGCTGTCTATTCCCATAAATGTATCCTCATTCAGAAGGAGTTCTATACAAGCAATCTGGAAGAGCAGTTTCAGACCAAATCCGACTACAAGAGGGAGAGAGAGCATGTAGTTTCAAAACATGACTACTTCGATGCATGGCAAACAAAAAGGGCGTTTCCTGGGAAAGAAACGCCCTTGTGCTGATAGGACAATCAGCAGACTATGGTTTTAAATTTACTTTGCTTTCGCTTCGGAAGTTTCCCCTGCAGCTGCAGGCGCTTCCACTTCATCAGTTCCAAGAAGCTTTAATTTGATCATTGCTTCCATCTCATCAGCCAACTCTGGATTATCAGTCAAAAATTGCTTAACATTTTCACGTCCTTGGCCAATCTTGTTGCTCTTATAGCTAAACCAAGACCCACTTTTCTGAATAATCTCATGCTCTACACCGAAATCAATGATCTCTCCCAAACGAGAAACACCTTGACCATACATTATATCAAACTCGGCTAACTGAAATGGTGGAGCCATTTTATTTTTCACGACTTTCACTCTTGTACGATTACCCACAACTGACACTCCGTCTTTAATTTGCGTAGAACGTCTAACATCCAATCGAATAGAAGAGTAAAATTTCAGTGCATTACCTCCAGTAGTTACTTCTGGATTACCGAACATTACGCCAATCTTCTCTCTAAGTTGATTAATAAAAATGCAACAAGAACCAGTTTTACTAATAGTACCCGTTAACTTTCTCAAGGCCTGAGACATCAAACGAGCTTGAAGTCCCATTTTCGAGTCCCCCATGTTACCTTCTAGCTCAGCACGTGGAACTAAGGCAGCTACTGAATCAATCACCACAATATCCAAGGCACTGGACCGGATCATTTGCTCAGCGATTTCCAATGCTTCTTCACCACAACTTGGCTGTGCTACATATAGATTCTCTACATCGATACCTAATGCACTGGCGTATTGAGGATCAAAAGCATGCTCTGCATCTATCATCAAGGCAACACCCCCTGCCTTCTGACACTGAGCAATTGCATGTAGAGCTAATGTTGTTTTACCTGACGACTCGGGTCCATAAATCTCTACAATACGTCCTTTCGGAAAACCATTTATTCCTAAAGCAACATCTAGTGAAAGCGATCCTGAAGGAATAACTTCCACTTTTTCTACTTCTTGAGTACCAAGCTTCATGATGGTACCCTTACCATGCATTTTGTTAAGCTTATCCACTACCATTTGTAGTGCCTGGTTCATTTCTTTCTTCTTCTCGGCCATTACTGTATCTATTAGGTTAGTTAATCAAACAATTGGACTTCAAAGATATGCTAATTTTTTTAGTAATCACTATTTTTTTTAGTTATTTCAAATTTTCCATCCTCTTATACTAATGCAATAGCGACAAAAAGGTAAAGGCTAATACTCATCTTCCATACCCCATTCCTGCTTAAAGGCCTTTGCCACAAGCATCAGCATCATAGCAAACAAATAGAAAACAATGATAGCATAAAAGAGCATTTGCTCTACCCACAGCTCACTTAACTGCGACCCGCTAAAAAACTGGGTAATCAGAATAGTGACGCCCGTTAAAATAAAAAAACAAACTACACTAACTAGTATATAACGCACCCAATTGTCCTTGCGCATATAAAACACATGGGTATTTAATAGCAAGTAAAAACCTATTCCTATGGTTGCTACTCTCCAGAATGGAGTTTCCGACAACCCCAATAAATAAATCACAAAATTTCCAACAATGACTCCTCCCACCACAAGCAACAATTGCACAATTGGTCCTGTCGCAAAGATCTTATTGAAATCCAGTATTGGTTTCTTCTCACTCATAGTGTGCTCTTAATATCTAAAGCATCTCTCACACCATTCCCTAACAAATTAAAACCGAGGGTTAGCAGCATGATACATACTCCTGGAATGATTGCTAAGAAGGACTTCGATGTTCCGATATACTTATAATACTCATTAAGAATTGAACCCCAAGAAGGTTTTGGCGGTTGAACCCCAATACCAAGAAAACTCAAGCCAGCTTCTATGATAATAGCGGATGCGAAGTTGGCTGCCGTGATCACGATTATTGGCCCAATTGCATTCGGAAGTATATGCTTAAAGATTGTTCGCCTATGCGAATATCCCAAACTCTTGGCGGCTTCCACAAACTCCTTCTCCCTAAGGCTAAAAAACTGACCGCGTACAATTCGAGCGATCTCCACCCACATTACTAAGCCAACAGCCAAATAAATCAGCTCATTCTTACTAATGGTAAACAAGAGCAAATCGAACTCCCGTCCATCGAATGCAAAAACCAACATGAATACCCATAACAATAACGGAATTGACCAAAAAACATTAATAATGTACATGACCAAATCATCGACCCATCCTCTAAAGTAGCCAGCAACTGCACCTAAGGTGATCCCAATTAACAGCGAAACTAGCACCGAAATAATCCCCACCATCAGACTCACTCTCACCCCTAGTATTATCCTACTCAAATTATCACGGCCAAATTTGTCCGTTCCTAACCAGTAGGATTTTTTAACAACTGCAATGGACCGAAACTGTTCCTGCAACTCATTTACCGAAACAGAAAGGGTCTCGCCAGTAGTTGTATGGAAGGTCCTTTTATCGCCGTTTACACTAATAGCTGTCTCTGGATCCAATGGAAAAAGAAGCTCGGCTAAGGCATAGGACTGATAATCCTGTAGTGACTTATTGCCCGTGTAAATGTTAACATCAACACTGTCACCACGCAGCTCAAAGCTATTAATCGGGATGAATTCATAAGCATTTTCCTGACCTCTCCAAAGTCGGGACAAGAAATTCCGATGTATCAGCTCGCGATT
>CANNZV010006203.1:0-19816 GCA_947561585.1 Caprella mutica
CTAAGATAACGCGAGCATATTTAAAACTATAACGTTAAGAGCAGCTTCAAACAAGAGTTTTTACCATGAAAACCCAGGCAGCTCCGAATTAGCAAAGCTAATGAGGGGACTGTCGCTAAGATATTAAAAAAAGAAAGCACTGAAGAAAATACAACACGCATAGTAGATTAACACCTCCAATATATAGTAAATTAAGTTGAATTATATGCTAAAAAACTTCTGAATAGTTTTGTATAAATCATCAATATTATCAATAGTTTCTTTAATCCATCGCTTCATATTAGCCCAGAATTTTTCTATAGGGTTTAAATCTGGTGAATATGGGGGTAGGAATATAAGTTTGCAACCAACAGATTCAATTAACTCCTTAGTTCCTTGGGATTTATGAAAAGGTGCATTGTCCATTACAACATATTGACCTGGGTTCAGTTCTTTTATAAGAAAATGTTCAACCCAAGCTTCAAATAATTTGGTATCACAAGAACCATTAAAAACCATAGGTGCAATAGACTTTCTATTCACGTATCCTGCAATAATATTGGTGCGCTCATAATACTTACCACTCTTTTTAGCTTTTATCTTAGATCCTATTTTACTCCACCCTCTATCCTTACAAATTGTCATCTCTATACCGCTTTCATCAATATATACAAGCTTTTCTAGCGCAATAGTTCTTATTATTTCTTTGTATTCTTTTCGCTTTTCTTCATTTGATTCCATGTAGGTGAAGTCTTTTTTTTATAGCTAAATCCTAACTTTTTTAACCAATATAATGCTCCACTCGCTGTCATATTAAAGTGCTTACCCATATCTAAAAGTCTAAAGCTTGGGTTACTCTTTATATACTCTAATATCTCAGAATATGTTACTCTTGGCTTCTTGCCAGGGCGAATTCTTGGGCTATAGATACCCTCCTGTTTGTACCTCTTATACCAATTATTTACCGTGTTACGATGAAGGTTGAATACTATACTCGCTTTGTTTTGGCTGTTACCTTTTTCTATATATAATATTACTTTTTTTCTTAAATCTATACTATGTGGACTTGTTGTCATTCTTTTTTCTTTTATTATAGCATCTCCTGGAATATAATTCAACTTAATTTACTATAGTAAATTACTTTGAATCTGAATAATTTTACAAGTAAAAATTCTGACATTCAGAAAACAAAAAACCAACCAAGAATCCATAATATTTTTTGATAAGATATACAAAAAAAATTACTAATATTTTGCCTAAACAATCAACAAATATTATAGTAAATTAAGTTGAAGTTTGCTTGTTTTATAGAAAATATTTTAAAATTTAGTTATTAGTTTTTTATCTTTTAATGCTAACCCTTTTAATGCTAACCCATTTAAGAGGAAAAAAGTGATAAATTAATTTAAAAAGATGCAATAAAAAATATGTAAACTTCAACTTAATTTACTATAGTGCAAATATCAATAAAAAAGCTATTAATAAGAAAGACCCTCTACCTCCAGTACCACGTAGAAAAAACAAATAGATAAAAATACAAACAAATAACTCAACCTATGATTTATAGTAACAAATAATTAACATAGTTTTCAAAAAAGTGTAGACATCCGAACGCTGATGTTTTATTATGTTGTATATTGAACTACTAATCATAGTACATCCTATGGTTAAAAGGCGTAGTGATTAATAATCTAGAGAGTGTAAAAAATTATAAAATATGGTAAAATCATACGATAAAGTTCCGTTCTTGTCTAAATTTGCGCATGAATTTAAATCCTACTTGCATGGTATTTCTGGCATTTCAGACTATTTGTCATCAAATTGGGAAGACATAGACGAGCAAACAAAAAAAGATTGTGTACAAAATATTAATATAGCTTCAAAAGAGTTGGCTGGGTTAATAGGGTCAGTTGCTAAATACAAAGAAGGTGCAAGCAAGTTAGAATTTGATTTTCTGCAGAAAGATGTAGTAAAATACACTGAGGAAATAATAGAGAATTTTACTAAAATGCAGGAAAGAAGCCATAAATTTGACATAAAGTTTCAATCTAGTGAAGATTTTATAACTACAAAAATTGACCCTTCTTGGTATAAGCAGCTTGTAACTAATATAATTCTTAATGCAGTAAAATATTCTACTGATGGCAATGTGGAAATAGAAATTAGAAGCAACAAGCAAGATAATAACTTTATAGTTTCTGTTAAAGATGACGGTCCAGGGATTAAAACTGAGGAATTAGAAACTATATTTATTCCATTTAAACGTGGCACAAATCATATAAATGTAGTAAAAGGTTCTGGGCTTGGTTTGTCGATATGCTCGGAAATTGTAGAGGCGCATAATGGAAACATTATTGCCTTTAATAATAAGGATAAAGGTGCTACAATAGAGTTTACTTTACCTATTAAATAAATATATTTTTCACATGAAAGATGATGACATTATAATTTTTGTTGATGATGATCAATCATGCCACGAGTTATTTTCTTTATATGTTAGCAAGAAATTACCATTTAAAATAGAAAACGCGTACTCTGCGGAAGAAGCCATAGCTATAGCACAGAAAAACAATAATAATACTAGGTTAATTATGTCAGATATAATGTTGCCTGATATTGACGGTTATGATTTATATAAAATAATTAAATCTGATAAGAAATTATGTCATATACCCTTTATTTTTCAAAGTGGCTTGGTAGAAGAAGATGTCCATTTAGAAAAGAATATTGATGAAAAAACTAGAATAGTATATAAACCTTATGTACAAAATGATTTGCTTAATGCTATCATTAATCTACTATAGAATCAAATTAATTAAATTACTTTTTATCAAAAATTATGTCTAAAGAAAATTACTATATTACTACGCCTATTTTTTATGTAAATGATGTGCCCCATATTGGTCATGCTTATACTAGCATAGCCTGTGATGTAATTAGTAGATTTATGATGCTATCTGGGAAAAATGTAAAATTTCTCACAGGGACAGATGAGCATGGGCAAAAAGTTGAAAAATCAGCTTTGAAAAATGGCATCAATCCGCAAGAATTTACAGATAAAACTTCTGAATCATTTAGAAAAATGACAACAGAATTAAATTTATCGAATCATGATTTTATAAGAACTACGGAACAAAGACACAAAAAAAGCTGTAAAATCTTTTTGGCAAAAATTAGAAAAAAATGGGGATATTTATCTAGACAAATATTCTGGTTGGTACTCTGTTCGTGATGAAGCATTTTATGCAGAGAAGGAATTAACAGAAGATGGAATGGCTCCTACTGGCGCACCTGTTGAATGGGTGGAAGAGGAAAGTTATTTTTTTGCTCTTTCAAAATGGCAAGATAAATTATTGGAATTCTATGAGAAAAACCCTAAATTTATCCAGCCAGAATCTAGAAGAAATGAAGTAATTAGCTTTGTTAAGAGTGGCTTGAATGATTTGTCTATTTCAAGAACTAGCTTTAAATGGGGAATTGATGTTCCTGGCAACGAAAATCATATAATATATGTATGGTTAGATGCTCTTACTAATTATATCTCAGCTTTAGGGTATCCTGATACTGAAAATGATTATAAAAGTTTTTGGCCAGCAGATGCACATGTTGTTGGTAAGGATATTTTAAGATTCCACGCTGTATATTGGCCAGCCTTTTTAATGGCAGCAAGATTAGAGTTGCCAAAATCGATTGTTGCACATGGGTGGTGGACTAATGAAGGAGAGAAAATTTCAAAATCTCTTGGTAATGTAATAAATCCATTTGACCTTGTAGAAGAATTTGGTCTTGACCAGGTTAGGTATTTTTTAATGAAAGAAATAACCTTTGGCAATGATGGTAATTTTTCAAAAGAAAGCTTAGTTACTAGAAGTAATACAGAGCTTTCCAATAAAATTGGTAATTTACTACAAAGAACAGCTTCTTTTGTATATAAAAATTGCAATCAATCAATACCTGAAGTTTCAAATGATTATATAAAAGAAACATATGCTAGTGATTTGTTCTTGAATATAATAGATACTCATCAGCAAAATAGTATTGCTATGGATAATTTTCAGATTAATGCTGTGTTAGATAATATCTTGAAAATTGCAGAGAATGCAAACGTATATATGGACAAAGAAGCCCCATGGGCACTTAAAAAGACTGATCTTGAAGAGATGAATAGAGTTCTATATACTCTGCTTGAAACAATTAGGCATATAGCGATAATGATGCAACCATTTATACCTGACTGCGCAAATAAGATGCTTGATCAATTAAATGTTGATACAAATGAACGATTATTTGCTAATCTAAATAGAATATGCATTAAAGCCTGGAGCAAAAATAAATGAACCAAAACCAGTATTCCCAAGATTAGAATTATGATTATTGTAGACTCTCATTGCCATCTTGATATGCTAACAAAGCATGACTCTATAGATAACATAGTTGCTAGAGCTAAAAATGAAGGTGTGGAATATTTACAAACTATTTGCACTAAATTAAATGAATTTGATAATATCTTAAATATTGCCAAAAAATATGAGAATGTTTTTACATCTGTTGGAGTTCACCCTAGTGAAGTTATGGAAGTAGTAGATCATTCTGAGCTAGTGAAGCTTAGCGAACACGAAAAAGTAATTGGTATCGGAGAAACTGGTTTAGATTATTATTATAATAAAGAGCAAGAGCAGCTTGCTATGCAGCGCGAGTCTTTTTTACAGCATATTATAGCTGCGCAGAAAAATAAATTGCCTGTAATCGTTCATATGCGTGATGCAGAGGAAGATGCTACTAGAATAATTGCAGAACAAAAACAACATGCAGATTTTCCAGCCCTTATTCATTGCTTTACGGCATCTAAAGAATTTGCAGAAAAAATGTTAGATCTAGGGCTTTATATTTCAATTTCTGGAATTGTCACCTTTAAAAATGCTAAAGAGTTACAGGAAATTGTAAAATTTATTCCAGCTGATCGTATTTTAGTAGAAACGGACTCTCCTTATCTTGCCCCTGTACCAAATAGAGGAAAAACAAATGAACCTGCATATACGAAATATGTAAATGAGTTTGTAGCTAATCTAAAAGGAATTACGCCAGAGAAAATGGCAGAAATTACTACCGATAATTTCTTTAGATTATTTGGTAAGTCTAAAAGAGCATATAGATTGTAATCTAGTTGCAAAAGTAATAAACTTACATTAGAGATATACTCTTTAGGTGAGTCAATCTACTATATGGATGTAATAATGTAGTGAATTACCTTGAAGTTGATTGTATTTTTATGCAGCCTCCTGCAAAAATAGAGTAAAATTTTAATTTTGTGTTATATCTAAAAGTAGAAAAAGTGTAAGCTCTTTAGAACGGCATTTTATTGACTCATGGTTTGGATTTAGAAATTTCGTCATAGATCTTACAAAAAAATCTCTTTGTGCTTACGACAGTTTGATATGTGCGCCAGGCATTGTTTTTACCATTTTCACTAAGGTTTATATCCTTATTCTACCATTTTCTTAGTGATTTTGATACTACTTTTTTCCCTATTTCCCCTTTATTTACTTGCTTCTAGAGAGGGTGATGGAGGGACTAGATGAACTAATATTTAAAACAATATAGTAATAATTTTATATCTATAATTAGAGATTTATATTTTTAAAGGCTCGCTTTAAGTAATAATTATTTCATAATTCCTACCTGGGACCGATCCTAGGTAGAATTATTCAACATTAAAGCATAAAAAAAGTATTTTTTTGCCTCAGCAAAAATAACTTTTTTTATAATTTATTAGAATCCCATACCTGGCATTCCACCCATACCACCTATTCCACCTGGCATTGCAGGTGCAGAAGGCGCGCTTTCAGACTTTGGTTCGTCTGTTATCATAGCTTCAGTAGTTATAATTAAAGAAGCTACAGATGCAGCATCAAGAAGGGCTGTACGTACAACTTTAGTAGGGTCAATAATACCTGCTTTAATCATATCTACATATTCCATATCTTGGGCATTAAATCCTAATTTATGGTCTTTAGATTCAGAAAGTTTACCTGCAACTACAGCACCATCAACGCCTGCATTTTCTGCAATCTGACGAAGTGGAGCTTGCATAGCGTCTCTAACAATATTAACACCAGCTTGCTGGTCTGCATTTGCAGCTTTTAACTCTTCTAAAATTCTTGCAGCATAGAATAATGTTGTTCCGCCACCAGAAACCACACCTTCTTCAACTGCTGCTCTTGTTGCATGTAGTGCATCGTCTACTCTGTCTTTACGCTCTTTTACTTCAACTTCTGTTGCACCGCCAACTTTAAGCACAGCAACACCGCCAACTAATTTAGCAAGACGCTCTTGAAGTTTTTCTTTATCGTAATCTGAAGTAGCATCGCCTATTTGCTGACGCATCTGAGCGCATCTAGATTCAAGCTCTGCTTTGTCACCTGAACCATCCACGATTACAGTATCTTCTTTTGATATTTTTACTTTTTTAGCGCTTCCAAGCATTGAAAGATCAACATTATCTAGCTTCATACCTAGATCTTCACTGATCATTTGGCTTCCAGTTAAAATTGCAATATCCTCTAGCATTGCTTTTCTTCTATCACCAAAACCAGGAGCTTTAACTGCAGCAACTTTCAGGCCACCTCGTAGTCTATTTACAACCAACGTTGCAAGAGCTTCACCCTCTACATCTTCTGCAATAATTAACAATGGTCTTGAAGATTGAACTACAGACTCTAAAACAGGAAGCATTGGCTGCAAGCTAGATAATTTCTTTTCAAAAATTAGAATGAATGGATTTTCTAATTCTGCAGTCATTTTTTCTGAATTAGTTACAAAATATGGTGAAAGATATCCTCTATCGAACATCATGCCTTCTACTACATCTACTTCAAAACCAAAATTCTTTGCTTCTTCAACAGTAATAACGCCTTCTTTGCCAACTTTTTCCATAGCAAGAGCTATTTGCTCACCAATTTGAGCGTCACCATTTGCAGAAATTGTACCAACTTGTGCTATTTCTTCTTGGCTGCTAATTTCTTTACTTACTTTTTTTATTTCATCAAGCATGGAATTTACAGCCAGATCTATACCTCTTTTAAGATCCATTGGGTTAAAGCCAGCTGCTACTGCTTTATTACCTTCTTTAACTATGCTTTGAGTTAGTATTGTAGAAGTTGTAGTACCGTCACCTGCAACATCTGCAGTTTTACTTGCAACAGACTTTACCAACTGCGCGCCTAAATTTTGATTTGGATCTTTAAGTTCTATTGCTTTTGCAACAGTTACACCATCTTTAGTCAGCCTTGGTGCGCCAAAAGATTGCTCGATTGCAACATTTCTACCTTTAGGTCCAAGAGTTACTTTTACAGTGTCTGCTAGTGCATCCACACCTTTTATCATTTCTTCGCGGGCTTTAGAGCCATATGCTATATTTTTAGCCATTTAAATTCTCCTTTTTTATTTAAACAATGCTTATTTTGTGATAATGCCAATGATATCACTTTCTTTCATGATGATTAGATCTCTGCCGTCAATTTTAATGTCAGAACCACCCCATTTGCCATACATTACAATGTCACCTACTTTAACATCTAGTGGAATCACGTTACCGTTTGAATCTTTAGTTCCACTACCTACTGCTATTACTTCACCTTTCATTGGTTTTTCTTTTGCAGTATCTGGAATAATAATTCCACCTGTAGTTTTTTCTTCTGCTTTAATTGGGAATATTGCTACACGATCGTGCAATGGTTTGAAACTCATATTTATACCTCTATATAAAAATTATCAATTAAACTGATAGTTTGCATATATGAATTAGTAGTATAATTTTCAAGGCCAAACAAGAAAAAAATTAAAATAATTTTTCAAGTTCTAACTTGTACAATTTGATTATTTTATTGATAGTTGGTGCTTTTATGTATCTACCAAACAGACTTTTAAAAGCATATTTTATTTTACAGCTATTATTGCGTGTTGAGCTTTTAAGACATTGCAGCAACTCTGGAACATAATTAGACATAAGACCGTTATTCTTTTTTGTAAAATTATACACAGATTTTAATACATTATACGACTCAAAAGACATATCACATTTCACTGGTCTGCCATCTGTATAGCTAACAAGATCTGATACATGTACAAATTTAGTATATTTTGCCGCCCTTAAAGCTAAAGATATATTTTGTATATAAACCTCCTTGTCTGCTTTTCCTATTTTTTCTAATAATTTTTGCCTGATAATGGTTCCTGACAAGCCTAGTTTTCTACAAATTGATTTCCTATCAGATAAAATATCTTTTATTGGATCGTCTATTATTTTATTTGTACCAACCAAATTCTTTGCTGCAGCTTTTTTTGCAATCGCAACATTACCTATAGCTACATCCTGATCATGACCTAAAGCAGATTCAATTAATACAGAGCTAGAGTCTTTGTGTAATATTTCATCACCTTCAACAAAATGAATAAAATCCCCGCGCACTAGGCTAGATGCTTTATTTATAGAAATAGATCCGCCTTGTCTTTCCTGCGTAATAATAGTAGACCTAGCCAAATCTTTTGTTTCATTTTTTAAAATAGATAATGAATCATCGCTGCTACCATCATCAATAAAAATAAATTCTTTGCGAAAGTTTCCTTTTATAGCCTTTAAAGAAGTAATTAAATTTGCTATATTTTTTGCATTATCTCTTATAATAACCACGTAGCTACATTTAAGCATATTTGAATACTCTTTATATGATTTAATTTCAATTTATTTATGTTTTTAGTTGTTTTTATCTGAACTATATAATAGTTTTTCATATGAACTTGCGCAAGAAATAAAAGATATATTTATATGAAAATTACATGCTACCTAACTAATTCTGAAATGCTACCTAAATCTTTTTGTCAAATTGCAGAAAAATGCTATTACAGCAAAGATCACAGTTGTGTTATTATTGAAAATGAAAATTTCCTAGAAGGGTTTGACCGCGGATTATGGACCTATTCCAAAAAACATTTTATCCCTCATGCAACAAAAAATGATCCATTACCGGAAATTCAGCCAATATATATTACTGATAAAATAGAAAACCCAAATAATTCCACAATTGTTTTATTGGTAAATCCTTCGAATCAAATGGTTTTAGATCTGCTTGCAGATAAAAACCAATTCACACACAAAACACTCAAAAAAATATTATTTATATTTGACGATGTCAAACAACAGAAGCATTTAGAGCTACAAGACATACTGCAAAAAAGCCAGCATAAAGATGTAGAATTTTCTGTATTTGAACAAGACACAAAAAAGAACTGGAATAAAATTCAATAGTTTTTAGGTAAAAAAATAGCAACCTATATATACTACATGTTAAATTATTTGATAATTATATCATAAGGACTATTTTTGTAACAAAATGTAATATTATTAATTTATTAAATAGTTCTATTGCCCTGATTAATAATATACTATAGTCTGTGTATATTGATGTATTCAACTATTTAATTCACGGATCGTAATTATGAGTAAAATCCTTATTGTAGAAGATAATGAATTAAACATGAAATTATTCTATGATCTTCTAAGCATTAAAGATTATGATATAGTAACTTCTATCGATGGGAAAAATATTATAAATTTAACCTTACTGGAAAAGCCAGACCTAATTCTTATGGATATTCAGCTTAATGGCATTTCAGGTATTGACCTCATCAAAGAATTGAAGCACAATGAAAATACAAAACATATACCAATTATTGCAGTAACTGCTTTTGCCATGAAAAATGACGAAACTTTAATTTCTAATTCAGGGTGCGATATGTATATGACAAAACCCGTGGCAATTGAAAGCTTTTTTGCAGCAATAGAAAATTTTACAAACCCAACCATGAAAGTATAACATATGACTGGAACTGTATTAGTAGTAGATGATTTAGAGCAAAACGTAAAACTTTTGGAAGCAAAATTATTAAGTGAGTATTATACAGTTTTAACTGCGCGCAATGGCATTGAAGCGCTAGAAGTTTTAGAAAAAAACAAAATTGATATAGTATTGCTTGATGTAATGATGCCAGAAATGGATGGTTTTGAAGCCTGTCAAAAAATCAAAACCAACCCTGGAACAACTCATATACCCGTAGTTATGGTTACAGCCCTTACCGAAATAGAAGATCGAGTAAAAGGCTTAGAAGCTGGAGCTGATGAATTTTTAACTAAACCAATAAATGACACCGCATTATTTGTTAGAGTTCGCTCTTTAACAAGAATGAAAACTATTATTGACGAATTACAACTTAGAAATAAGACCAATAAAGAGCTTGGTGGAAAGATCATTGAATTAAAAGATAATTTTTCAGAGAATAAATTATTATTAGTAGATGACGACATAATTCAAGCACGCAATATAAAATCAAGCCTTATAAACCTTACACACAATATTAAGACCATCAGTAATTTAGATGAATTAGAAGAAATAGACAATTTTATACCAGATTTAATCATTATTAGCTGCCAAATAGAAATAGATGACCCCTTAAGAATTGCAGTAATACTCAGGTCTAAACCTGCTTATAAAAAAGCAGTCTTTATGCTTCTTGCGGAAGAAGAAAATTCCCCTATCGTATTAAAAGGAATGGAAGATGTTGGAATTAACGACTATTTTGTCTACCCCGTAGACCAAAGCGAACTTCAAGCAAGGGTAAAAACTCAGCTTAGAAGGCAACAATATCAAAAAGATTTAAAAACAGAACTAGAAGAAAGCGTTGATCTTTCAACAAAAGATGGCCTGACAGGATTATTTAATAGGCGGTATTTTGACACTCATATTGAACAAATGATCGCAAATTACGATGAATCTTCAAATAAATTTTGTTTATTAATGATAGATGTAGATAATTTCAAAGAAGTAAATGATGTTTACGGCCATCAGGCAGGAGATGCCGTGCTACAGGCATTAGCCGCTACGCTAAAAAGCATGGTTAGAATAACAGATTTAATTGCTAGATATGGGGGCGAGGAATTTGTTATAATTCTAGGTAATATTAGTGGAGACAAGGCAGAAAAAGTTGCAGAAAAAATACGTAAAAAAATCTTTAAGTTAGATTTCGTCTTACCAGAGCAGAAAATTGCAATCAGCAATACAATTTCAATTGGAATAGCGGAATTTCAGCAGAAAGATACCATCCAAGATTTAATCAGCAGAGCAGACAAGGCTCTATACGAGGCAAAAAACACAGGGAAGAATAAAGTAGTTTTGCTATAGTATTGTAAGTTGAGGTTTGCTAGAAGTCATTACCTCGCTGGCCTATTATTATATAGTACTCACTTGTTATTTAGCTACGCTTGACTGGCGTTAACTATTCAAACTCAAATTAAATTTACTATAATTTATAAAAAAAATTGGTATAATTTCAACCACGGGACAAGCCCCGTGGTTTTGCATTAGCTTTGTAAGTCATCTAGAAATATTAGATTTATTTTTTCTTTAATAAATCTCTGATTTCTGCAAGAAGTTTTTCTTGATCGCTTGGCTCTTTAGGAGCTGCAGCCTCTTCTTCTTCAGCTTTTTGAATAGCAGTTACTGCTTTTTGTATAACAAAATATACTACAGATGCTAACATAACAAATGAAATCATAGAATTTAAAAATAATCCATAATTAATTGTTACCGCGCCTGCTGCACCTGCTGCTTCAAGAGTAAGGTATGGCGCTGCCACTGAACCTTCTTTAATTACAACAAATAAGTCTTTGAAGTCAACTCCGCCCATTAGTAATCCCATTGGTGGTGTTACTATATCTTTTACAAAAGATGCAACTATTGCAGAAAATGCTGCGCCAATAATTATGCCAGTAGCCATATCTACTACGTTACCACGTAGTATAAATTTTTTAAAACCGTCTAACATGAAATTTTCTCCTTAATTAAATTGTTTTTAACGTAAAATCATAATATATGAAAAATTTTAAATTACAACTAATCTATAATATTAGAAGTATTTGCACTGTGAATTTAATAATTTTATTCGGGCTTTATAGTTCCTTTTGCAGGTAGCTTACTATTGATAAAATGAAATAATTTCATAGGAAGAAGCCCTAATAATTTCATTATAAAATACATTCTAAGAGGAAAAGCTAAATGTTGCTTATTCTTACTTATGGCGTATATAATTTTTTTAGCAGCTTTGTCCGCATTCATGATAAAAGGCATGGGAAAATTATTGACATCCGTCATAGGTGTTTTGATGTATCCTGGTATTACAGTAGTAACGGTAACTCCATGTTTTTTTAAATTGCTACTTATAGCATCACTATAGAGTCTTATCGCCCCCTTGCTTGCAGAATAAGATGGCGCGCTAGAAATACCTACTAAAGAAGCCATGGAGCTGATAATTGCAATATTACCAGATTTGTTTTCAATCATATGAGGGATAATTGGAGTTATGGTATTAATAATTCCGTTAACATTTACGTCAAAGATAGTTTTTATTTGTTTTATATCTTCTTGTCCACCTGCCGTCCCGGCCGAAACTCCTGCGC
Organism: Caprella mutica; assembly: GCA_947561585.1. Taxonomy (NCBI): domain Eukaryota; kingdom Metazoa; phylum Arthropoda; class Malacostraca; order Amphipoda; family Caprellidae; genus Caprella; species Caprella mutica. Next base: position 12,488 of record CANNZV010006203.1, read on the forward strand.
AGGCAATTACAATATCGATCTTAGTTTTGCTGAATAGTTGCATTATTGCTGAATGCATTTCTTGTTCATTTGTTACATCAACGGCCATAATTGAAGCTTCAGCACCATGCCTTATGCATTCATCTTTTACTGATTTTAAATTTTCTTTGTTACGACCAAATAAAAACAAACTATGTTTATTTTTTGCATATTCTATCGCAACCGATCTACCAAGGCCACTGGATGCACCAGTAATAATTATTGTCTTCTGCATTTTATTCATTATAATCTTTTTAAAATATACATTAGGTTACATATATATGAATAATAACGCAATGATAATCATTATTTCTGCTCCGTCTGGTGGTGGTAAATCTTCTATTGCAAATGCATTATTAAAACAGGACAAAAATATATCATTATCAATTTCTGCTACAACTAGAAAACCTAGATCAGGGGAAATTGAAGGTAAGCACTATTTTTTTAAAACTAAAAATCAGTTTGACAAAATGTTGAATGCTGGTGAATTCTTAGAACATACCGAAATTTATGGTAATTTTTATGGCACGCCAAGAAAATATATTGAAGAGCAACTGCTTTCTGGAATTGATATATTATTTGATATTGATATTAAAGGAGCTAAGAATTTGATGAATATGCTACCAGAAAGAGTTTTAAGTATTTTTTTAAAGCCACCTAGCATAGAAATATTAAAAGAAAGGTTAGTTGCGCGCGGCCAAGATGATGAAGAAATAATAAACAAAAGAATGCAGAAGGCGGAAGAGGAAATTAAGCAGTCAAAATTATATCATCATGAAGTTGTAAATGACGATTTTGAAAAAACTTTAGAAAAAATTAAAGACATTATTAAGATAGAAAGAAGGAATAAAATATCATAATGAAAGCAAAGAAAAAAACAGTGATAGGTGCTTTTTTAGGAACTATTGTTGAATATTATGATTATAGCTTATATGGTTTTTCAGCAGCAATATTAGCAGATAAGTTTTTTCCTGGCATAGATAAAACATCTGGTTTGATGTATGTATTCTTCATTTACGCTTTATCATATCTAGCAAAACCGTTTGGATCTATTTTCTTTAGTAGAATAGGCGATAAATATGGTAGAAAATTTTCCCTGCGTATAACTATGGTTGGAATTGCCATACCGACTCTTACAATAGGTTTATTACCTGACTATCATTCAATTGGTTTTTTGAGCACGCAAATATTAGTGATATGTAGATTCTTTCAAGGTTTCTTTGTTGCTGGAGAATATGACGGAGCAGCAATTTATGTTATCGAGCATATGGGTAGTGAATATAGATATACCGCTTCTGCAGCAACTAGAGCAACAGGTGTTGCTGGCCTTTTACTGGGGATTGCTTCTACTAATTTCTTTAATTCTTCTATTTTTCCAGATTGGTGTTGGCGTATTCCATTCTTACTTTCAATGCCCCTTGCATTAATCACTATATATTATCGTAAATATTTGGAAGAAACACCAGATTTTCTAAATTCGCAAATGAATGATAATAAATATACAAATATTTCATTATTTTTAAAAAGAAAGTACAAAACATTTTTAATGGTAGTATTACTTTCAGGGGGCTTTGGAGCAACGTACCAAGTATCTATTATTTTTATGAAGGAGTATCTTTCATTAGTAATACCACAAACTATTAGCGTAATGACCTTATTTTCTGTAATTACTGTGTTTGTTTTTGGAATTTCAATGGTGTTATCTGGTCTGCTTGCAGATAAAATAGGCAGTAGGAGTATTTTTAAAATAGCATTATTTGGCACTGTTGCTTCGGCAATATTATTGGCAATATCTATAAATCATCAATTGGTAAATTTAGCGCTTGCATCTTGCTTAGTAATGGCCGCATCTATTGCACCGTTTAATGCACTTGCGCATGCTTCAATTATAAAAACATTTATGCCAAATGAGCGTTACCGAGGGGTAAGCTTAGGGCACACTACTGGCTCTACGTTAATGTCTGGAACTGCAAATGCAATGTGTCTGTATGTTATTAGAGATTTTAAACTAGAATTGTTTCCTGTGTTTTATGTTGTATTATTTGCATCTATTGCATATGTTATGTTGGTTTTATTAAAAAATAAGGAGCTATAAAAATGATTAAAAAAATCTCGTTAGGAGTTGCGCTTATTATACTTGCAATATTTGCAACCAATATGCATAAGAAAGAAAATCATTTGAATTTAGCTGCTAAATTTCATTTTGATCAAGAGTATTATTTAGAGCATTATCCGGAAGTTAAGAGTCATAAGTTATCTCCTTTTGAGCATTATTCTCAAATTGGTTGGAAGGAAGGCAAAAATCCTAGCGCAGAGTTTGATAATGATTTTTATAAAAGAATTTATTTCTCTATTGAGAATAAATATAACCTAAGCCCACTGGCTGATTATATGCGTTATAAATTAACTTTCAAGAAGAGGTTGATTAATTCAAAGAAGATAAAAAAAGCAACCCCTTTAGATAATCCTAAATATTATTTGTCTTTAGTTGCAATTTTCCAAAATGAAGGAAGGTTTTTAAAAGAATGGATCGAATTTTATAGACTTATTGGAGTTGAGCATTTTTATTTATATAATCATTTAAGTACGGATAATTATAAAGAAATTTTAGAGCCTTATATAAAAGAAGGTATAGTTGAATTATTTGAAGTTACTGAAGTTCCAAAAAACCTAAAGCACTGGAATTCAATTCAAACAAAGACTTACGCAGATACAGCCAAGAAATCAGCAAACCTAACTGAGTGGCTTATAATAGTAGATACAGATGAGTTTTTATTCCCCGTGAAAGAGAAGAATTTGGCAAATGCATTAAAGCCTTACGATGATTATGCAGCTCTTTCAGTTAATTGGCGCATTTTTGGTAGTTCTAATATAGAAAAAATATCTGATGATAAATTAATTATAGAATCATTGAATAAAAAATCTGTAGCGGTAGATAGGCATGTAAAAACTATAGTAAAACCTAGATATGTAAAAGATGTAGGGCATCCTCATTACCCCGTGTTAGAAAGCGGCTTTCTGCAATTTGATGAAAATCATAATTATTTTTTAGGGCATTTTCTGGAGAAGGAAAGTCGTAACATATTTAGAATAAATCATTATTGGTCTAGAGATTTAGATTTTCTTCGCACTAGAAAAATTGGGAGATTGCATGTTACAAATATAGATGGAACTGGCAATAGCGCAGAAGAAACACAAAGGAAAACAGAAGAAATCCTAGAGAATGATAAAAAAAATTCAACTATAGATGATAACTCTATTTTGAAATATAAAGACGAATTACGAGCAAGAGTTTTTAAAAAATAATAATATTAAGGAAGTCATAGTATGATTAAAAAAATAGTAATTTTAATATTGGTAATAGCAGCAATAATAGTTGGTTCTAAAGAATTAAACAAACCTAAAAATGTAAAAAAATGGGCTGCGTTTATCTCTCAATATTATTTTGATAAAACATACTATTTAGAGCATTATCCGGAAGTTAAAGATCATGAATTATCTCCATTTCAGCATTATTCTAAAATTGGTTGGAAGGAAGGAAAAAATCCAAATGCTGAATTTGACAATGATTTTTATTTTAATTTATATCTATCATATAGCAATAAATATAATATTAGCCCTTTGGCTGATTATGCTAGGTTTAGAGTTAAATTTAAGCATCGCTATATTAATGATAGGAATTTAAAAAAAGCAGTTCCATTGAAAAAACCTAAATATTATTTATCCTTAGTAACGGTATTTCAAAATGATGCTCGTTTTTTAAAGGAATGGATTGAATTTTATAGAATGGTAGGTGTAGAACATTTTTACTTATATAACCATAGAAGTACTGATAATTTTATGGAAATATTAGAACCCTATATAGAAAAAGGAATAGTTGAGTTAGTTAATTTAGAAACTAAAACTAATAGTGCTTATGAATGGAATTCACTACAGACAGGTAAATTTTTTGAGGCAATAAAGAAATCATCTTATGAGACTGAATGGTTGATGATGGTAGATACAGATGAATATTTTTTTCCTATCAAAGAAAAAAGTTTAGCTAATGCTCTAAAAGCATACGATGAATATGCAGCAGTTTCTGCCAACTGGAAAATGTTTGGTAGTTCTGATGTACAGAGAATTGCAGATAACAAATTAATGATAGAAACTCTTACCAACAGAGGTGGCAATGAATCTTTCATTAAAACAATTGTTAAACCTAGATACGTTGAGTCTATAGACGATCCACATTATGCAAATTTAAAGCCAGGATATTTAAGGGTTTCTGAAGAATTTAATTATTTATATAGATCTTTTTCAAGCAAGCCAGGTGGCAAAATATTTAGAATAAACCATTACTGGACAAGGGATTTAGATTTTTTCTATGAAAGAAAAATTAATAGAATATGGATGGTAACAGATAATGGCAAAAAATTAAATGATCAAGAAATGAAAAAACATATTGATAAAATGATTGAGTCTAATAATGCAGTTTCAAAAATACCAGACACGGCTATTTTAAAATATAGGGAAGAGCTGAGAAAAAGAGTTTTCGGTCCAAGTAATAATTAAAAAATTATTTGGTTGCTTTTTCCTATTTGTCACAAAAATGTTTTTAATTACTTGATTGGAGCTTTTTTACTTAAATAATGTAAAAAATTATGTTTGACTATGAGTTTTATATTTAAATGTAATAAACAATTATGTACTGGATTATATTTCTTTTAATAGTAGTGGCTTTAATAGTGCTAGACCTTGGTTTATTTAATAAAAAAGATCAAGAAATGACCTTAAAACAAAGTTTGCTTTTAAGTTTCTTTTATATAGCAATTGCATGTTTGTTTGGTGTGTATGTTTATTACACAATGGGTGCAGGGCATGCAAGTGATTATTATACAGGCTTCTTGCTAGAAAAGGCTATGTCTCTAGACAATATATTTATTATTACAATTATATTTAGTTTTTTCCAAATTCCATTAAAATACCAGCATAGAGTGTTATTCTGGGGTATTTTAGGTGTTATAGTGCTAAGAGCTATTATGATATCTCTTGGCGCTGTAGTACTTGCTAATTTTTCGTGGGTTCTATTTATATTCGCAATTATTCTAATAATTACAGGCATAAAAACATTATATATTTCTGCTGAAAAACCTATGAATATTGAGGAAATGTATTTATATAAGTTTTTGCAAAAAAGACTGAATTTACACCCTGAAATAGTAGGTAATAAGTTTATAGTAAAGATAGATAATAAAATTTATTATACTCCATTATTTGTTGCCCTTATTGTGATTGAAGCTATGGATTTGGTGTTTGCAATAGACAGCATACCTGCAATATTTGCCATCACTCAGAACAGTTTTATAGTTTATACTTCCAATATATTTGCAATATTGGGGCTTAGGGCTTTGTTTTTCTGCTTATCGGACATAGTAAAGCGTTTTCATTATTTGAAATATAGCTTGGCTATAATACTTATTCTAATTGGAGTAAAAATCTTTGTAGCGCATTATGTTAAAATACCAGCCTATATTCCATTGTTAGTTACTGTGCTATTGATATTAGGTGGTATAGTAGTTTCTTTGGTAGTGAAGAAAGATGAATCATCAGCGTAATTTTTTAAAAAACTCTTTGAGTAATTTAACTGACTCTTCAGCACATATACCAGAATAAATATCTGGTTTGTGAAAACAGTTTTTAGATTTAAAAAAGTTTATGCCATTTTCTATAGCCCCGTGTTTTTCATCCGCTGCTCCATAATAAACGCTATCAATTCTGGCATTTGAAATAGCACTTGCACACATGGTGCATGGTTCTAGGGTAACGTATAGGTTATGACCTTTTAGGTTTTTTGTTTTAAGTTTTTTGCAGGCGCTATTAATGGCATTCATTTCAGCATGCAAATTTGGATTATTTTGCGCTTCAACTAGGTTGTAAGATGAAGCAATTACTTGTTTAGTATGATTATTTACGATCACGCAACCAACAGGAACTTCACCATTGTTAAAAGCTAATTCAGCTTGTTTATAGGCAAGCTGCATGAATTGATTATCAAAGCTTTTTATCTCATTCATTTTAGTTTTTCTTTATAATTAACTCTTTTTTCAAAGCCTGCAGGGTCTTGATGAATTATTACTTCAGCCCCAGGGAATGCATCTATTAAGGCGTCTTCAATTTTATGTGAAATTTCGTGAGCTTCGATTAGGGTCATGTTCCCATCCATTTCTAAATGAAATTGAATGAATGGTTTGTTTCCAGCTGATCTTGTCTTTAACTCGTGGATTCCCTTCGCCTCTTTGAACCTACTTATAATTTGCAGAATCTTTTCTCTTTCCACGGGGTCAAATTCTTCGTCAGCTAAATTATGAATTGAGTCTCTCATTAAAACATATGAAGCTTTCATTATATATAAAGATATACCAATACCAGCTACTGCATCTATGTACCAAAATCTATGGCTTAGATATAATGAAACTACTACAGCTATATTTGTTAGAAAATCGGTAAAATAATGCAATTTATCTGCAGCTACTATTCTAGAATTAGTGATTTTAACTACATATGATTGATAACAAACAAGAGAAAAAGTTAAAAATATACATATGTACATTACATGCGCCCCAAGTTCAGCATTTTCTGGTGACTCTCCTAAATAAAGAGCTTTTGAAGAAGAGAATAATGTAAAAAAGCAAGATCCTAGGAAAAAAATAGACTGCAGGAATATGGCAAGATCTTGAAATTTGTCATGTCCGAAGCGATGATTATCATCCGGTGGTCTAAGAGCAACATGTATAGCAATTAGGTTTATAATAGATGCAGAAATGTCAAGAAGTGAGTCTACTAAAGATGCAAGCATGGATTGTGAGTCTGTTTGCATCCACCCATAGCTTTTAACGACCATAATCACCACAGCTATAGAAACTGAAGCATATGATGCAGATTTAATTAGTAAGTCATCTCTTTTTTTCGACATTTGAAAAAGCGCTTTTTAATTGCAATATTAAATGATAGCATATATTATTATTAAGTGTTACTGTTTTAATGTCAAATTTAAAGGTGAATAAAATGAAAAAAATAGTGAATTTAGTTATAATAGCAATTGCAAGTATTTCTCTTGTTGGTTGTAATGGTCAAATGAATAAGCAAGGTGGTGGTACAATATTAGGTGGTGTTACTGGTGGTCTTTTAGGTTCTCAGTTTGGTAAAGGAGAAGGTAAGATCCTGGCAACTGCAGCGGGTGTTCTCTTGGGTGGTTTTGTAGGAAATCAAGTGGGGCAAACGATGGACAGGCAAGATCAACTTCTTGCTCACAGAGCTTCGAACAGAGCG
>CANNZV010006204.1:0-19802 GCA_947561585.1 Caprella mutica
CGGGTCCGGTGTGACCGCCTCCGTTCTGGCCTGGCGCTGGAACGTTTGGGCCATGCGCATTGGTCCCTTTATGACGGATCATGGAGCGAATGGGGTATGTTCCCCACTGTGCCCGTCGCCACCGAGAAGCATAATGTTGAGACCCTTAAGGCGCAACCCGCCGATAAAATTCTGGCCTTGTGCAGCAGTACCGTGATGACCCACGTGAGACAAAGTGGATCTGGGTGTCGGGGTCTATAAAGACGCCACCGCCTCACCCCGGTGATGCGCGCCATCAAGGCTGCTGAGCATCGCTTGTGGGAACAGCAGGACACCAAGGTTTATACTGGATTGGCCGGTGATCCAGCCTTTGGTGATGCGATGATCAAGCTGGTGTTGGGGACGCGGTGCCGCGCGACACAGTTGCCGCTGCTGCCACGCCGGGTGGCACGGGTGCGGTGCGCCAGGCCTTTGAGATGATCCAGATGGCGCGCCCCGAGGCGCGTATGTTTGTGTCTGACCCGACTTGGCCGAACCATTTGTCGATCCTCAAGTATCTGGGCATGGAAATGGTGCCTTACCGCTATTTCGATGATGAAACCCGCGGCGTTGATTTTGACGGCATGATGGCTGATCTCAAGACCGCCAAGAAAGGCGATGTGGTGTTGCTACACGGTTGTTGTCACAACCCGACGGGCGCCAATCTAAACGCCACGGAATGGGATGCGGTGATTGCGGTACTGCTCGAAACCGGAGCAACACCGATGATCGACATCGCCTATCAGGGCTTTGGCGATGGGTTGGAGGAAGACGCCGCCGCCACGCGTAAGATCGCGGCGGCAGTACCTGAATGCCTGATCGCGGCCAGCTGTTCCAAGAACTTTGGCATTTACCGCGAACGCACGGGTCTGCTGATGGCGGTTGCGGCCGATACGTCGGCGCACAAGCTGAACCAAGGCACGCTGGCGTTTCTTAACCGTCAGAACTTTAGCTTCCCACCCGATCACGGGGCGCGTCTGGTGACGATGATCCTTGAGGATGACGCACTGCGTACAGACTGGATGGCAGAGTTGGAAGACGTGCGCCAATCCATGCTTGGTCTGCGCACCCAATTGGCTGGGGACCTGCAACGCCTGTCGGCTCGGACCGTTTCGGATTCCTGGCCCAACACCGTGGCATGTTCTCACGGCTGGGCACCTCCCCGGAAATGGTTGAGGAATTGCGCGTCAAACACGGGATCTACATGGTGGGTGACAGCCGCATGAATATTGCAGGTCTGAATGCGGATTCTGTGCCTGTATTGGCCAAGGCCATCATTGACGTCGGCATCTGATCCAAAGGATTGAGCCTTGTCTTAGAGGTGGATGCTCGTTCGTAGAATTTGATCCCTCGGCTGAACGGCTGGGGGATTCCTAGAGCACGGTAGCGGGTCAAAAACCCGCTCTGGTTGTCAGCGTTTTGTCCGGGTTCGGGCATGAATCTGACTCTCAAAATTCGGCCCATTCAATTGTTCACAAATTGCATGTAATGCCGAGCGCTGCTCATTATTGTCACTATGCGGCTGACAGTAAGCCATTTTTTCTGAAAATAGAATTCGATGGGTCCAATGTTTCCCGATAAAAAATGGAGAACGAAACCACTTAACGAGGATATACTTATGAAATTGAATACTCTTAAAGTTGCAGCCGCCAGCCTTGCCATTTTGGCATCTGCGCCTGCGTTCGCCGCAACGGTTAGCGGTGGTGCAGCCGCGGGCCAGGATTTGACCCGCAACACCACGCAAAGCAACGATGCTGTTGTCTATTCCGAAGCGACAAACGTCATGGCCGGCAGCAATGTGACCGTGGACTTTCTGGTTGGCACAAACTTGAGTGTTGGCGTAGCCACATCAGGCATCAACACCTTTTCCAGCGGTCAGGCGCTGACACAAGGCACCTATGACAGCCATCTGATCCATTTTGACTCCATTGGGGCGGGTTCCGTCATGGGTTCATGGGATTTTGGTGCGACCATTGTGGCCATTATTCTGTCCAACGGTGGCACACAGTCATTGCTAAATGCCAGTGATGCGATCTTTGGCACCGCAGCTGCCTATGACGATCACCTGGGCCGCCGCACGAAGACAATGATTCTTTCACATTGGTGAACGGAACGACATTGTCTTTTGACCTGACAACCAACGCCAGACATATCGACAACATTCGCGTTCTGACCGAAGTGGCGGCTGTGCCGCTGCCGGCCTCTGCGCTGCTGTTGCTTAGCGGTTTTGGTGCCATGGGTGCCATGCGTCGCAAGGGGTCAAAGAAAGCATAAGGCTTTCCCGACTCTCTTCTGAGCAAATCTTTGAAACCCCGTCAGGTCATGGCGGGGTTTCTTTTTTTGTACAGATGAATGGCCCGTTGCGTCCCTTTGGCCGGGCGAAAAATAGGCAGGCAAACGGCGTTGCACCAAAAATGCCGGAAAATTAACGCCTATTTCCAAAAACGGGCGCTAAACATTCGGGTTCAAAGCGGTAAGGTGGCAAAAAGCAAGCCCGAGCAGGCAACCGTATGAGTGATCGACGTAAAACGAAACGCCCTTTGGTGGCGGACAGGCGGTATGGGTCCAAAGCGACCACCGCCAAGAAGAAACCTGCGCCCAAAAAGCGTAAACCGGCGCGGCGCAAGCCTGTCCGGCGGGCGGTATTCTGGGGTTCTTCGGGCGCTTGTTTCGCTGGCTCTTTCGTCTGATCTGGACTATCACGTGGCGGGTCACGGCTGTGGTTGTCTTGGTGCTTGCGCTTGCCGTTGGGTATTTCTACACCACCTTGCCACCGCTTGAGGCGCTGTTGGATGGGCGTGCGCGCGGCTCTGTTACTTTGCTCGACCGGACGGGGATGTGTACGCTTGGCGCGGGGATCAATTTGGCGGGGTTGTCACGGCCCAAAGCGTGTCCAAACACCTCAAGAACGCCGTGATCGCCACCGAGGATAAACGGTTCTATCGCCACTTTGGCTTAGCCCCCGCGGCATTGCCTCGGCAGTGCGCATCAACATGAGCGAGGGGCGCGGGCCGTTGCAGGGGCATGGGGGGTCCACCATCACGCAACAGGTGGCCAAGCTTATTTGTCTGGGTGAACCTTTCGATCCCGCAGGCGAGATGACCGAGCGGGAATATGAGGCCGGATGTCGTGCGGGCAACGTCAAGCGCAAGGCCAAGGAAGCGCTTTATGCGATGGCGATGGAGGTCAAGTATTCCAAGGATGATATCCTTTCGATCTATCTGAACCGCGCCTATATGGGCGGTGGTGCCTATGGTGCCGAAGCGGCGGCGCAGCGTTTCTTTGCCAAGCCAGCCTCGGCCGTGACGGCGGCTGAGGGGCCATGTTGGCGGGTCTGTTGACCGCGCCAAGCAGCCTGTCGCCGACCAGCAATTTGGACCGTTCGCAAATCGTGCCGCTACAGTGGTGCGATTGATGCGGGATCAGGGGTACCTGAGCGCTGAGGAGGCCAAACAAGCTCAGGACAATCCAGCGACGCTTTCTGTTGCGGCAGAAAAGAAGGCCGGTGGGTATTTCGCGGATTGGGTGATGTCCACGGGCCCTGAATTCTTTACCCGCAACACAACCGAAGACGTGATTATCAAGACCACGCTGGATCAGCGCATGCAAAAGGCTGCGGAGGATGGGTTGAATTGGGTCTTCGACAACAAGGTGCGCCCCGGTTCAAAGGCACAGGCGGCGATTGTTGTGATGTCTGCGGATGGGGCAGTGCGCGCTATGGTGGGCGGTCGCAAGACCAAGGTTGTCGGCGCGTTTAACCGGGCCACGCAGGCCCTGCGCCAGACCGGTTCTGCGTTCAAACCGTTTGTGTATGCCGCAGCCCTTGATCTGGGCTATTCGCCCGAAGATCTGGTGGAGGATGAGCCCTACTGCCTGAACATTCCCGGTTCCGGCGAATGGTGTCCCAAGAACTATGACAAAAAGTTTCGTGGCCCGGTGAGCTTGACGCAATCCCTGATGCAATCGCTGAACATTCCGGCGGTGAAGGTGTCTGAAAGTGTGGGCCGTGAACTGGTTAGCCATGTGGCCACGCAGTTCGGCATCAAGAACGATCTGGCTGCCGGCCCGGCCCTTGCGGGGGGCTTCGGAAAGCACCTTGATCGAGATGACAGGTGCCTATGCAGGTATCCTTAATGGCGGGTCTTCTGTGGCGCCATACGGGTTGATTGAGCTGCGTCTGATGGGGGATGAAAACCCGCTGATGGGCACCGGGGGCGGTATCGGAGAGCGCGTTATTCAGGAAGAAGCGGCGCGCCAGCTGGTCTATATGATGGAAAAGGTGATCTCTGAGGGCACCGGCGCGCGTGCGCAGTTCGGTGGGCGGCAATTGGCGGGCAAGACAGGCACAACCTCGGCCGCCAAGGACGCGTGGTTCATTGGGTTTTCGGCAGATTATGTGGCCGGCGTCTGGATGGGCTATGATGACAATACGCCGCTGAGCGGGGTGACAGGTGGCGGCCTGCCTGCCGAGATTTGGCGCGAAACGATGGCGCGCGTGCACGAAGGTCTGCCCTTACGCGGATTGCCCATGTCGCGCCCCGGCCCACCTAGCGAATTTACCGAGATCGACAATGGTCTGCCGATCCCCTCGGAGGGCACAGGCGGCGGGGCAGGCAATATCATTGATCAGGTGCTCAACGACATCTTTGGCGGTGGGGGCACGGGCTCTGGCAGTTCGGGTCCAAAACCCCAAGGCGGGGATCGCTAATCACGGAATGTGATGCCCTTGGGCACGAGGTTTCATTTTCCGCCTGTTTGATTTCATGAAATGCTGCATCCGACAAAAGGAGCACTTTTATGACCCCCATTCGCATTTCATCCTTTGCCAAGGACGGCCAAGGTGGCAACCCCGCCGGGGTTGTGATCAGCCCAACCTTGCCTTCGCCTCAAGAGATGCAGGCGATGGCGGCTGACCTGGGGTATTCTGAAACAGCCTTTGCCGCGCCCGAAGGGTCTGCTTGGCGCGTGCGCTATTATGCGCCGGTTTGTGAGGTGCCCTTTTGTGGCCATGCAACAATTGCGCTGGGGGCTGCCCTTGGCGCGCAAGAAGGGGCAGGCACCTTTGCGCTGAACCTGCGGGATACGGAGATTTCGGTGGAGGCGATGCAGGTTGGTGATGCGTGGCATGCGGCGTTGCAATCCCCTCAAACATGGTCAACGCCGATGACGATTGCTTTGCGCGACCAGCTTCTGACGCTGTTTGGTTTGACCATGCGTGATCTTAGCAACGATCTGCCGCCCACCATGGCCTTTGCTGGTGCATTGCACGGGGTGCTTGCGTTGCAAGATCGCGCGCAGTTGGCAGGCATGACCTATCCTTTTGAGGAGATGAAGGCATTGATGGAGGCGTATGAGATCGTGACCATCAACCTGCTACATATCACCGGCTCGCGCCAGTTTGCGTCCCGCAATGCCTTTGCCAGTGGCGGTGTGGTTGAGGACCCGGCAACCGGTGCGGCAGCAGCCGCTTTGGGGGGTGCATTAGTCGATCTGGATTGGGACGGCCTGCAGGCTGGGGGCAGTTTTGATGTGGTTCAGGGCGAAGATATGGGCCTTGCGTCAGCGATCAAGGTAGACGTGACGGGCGTCAAGGGTGCGTCAGTTCGAGTCAGCGGAGCTGTGCGCTGGATCGACGAAAATGGCTGAAAATTGCCATTAATCACGGGTGGATGTGGCCATGATGAACCAAAGCAGCACAGAATAGGGTGCGAAAGAATCCAGTATTGGAATTTCTTTGCTTAACTTATTATGGCTAGGAAGAGGCTCATGACCCCGTAACCGATCAAAGCAGGCGATGATTTGCGGCGGGGCGGTGTTATGAGAGGGACCTGATATTCGGGTCTGTCGGGTAAAGGGTGCATCATGCGCGAAGAGCTGACGAAACGTGGACAAGAAGAACTGCGGCAAGTGCGCCGCCGGTCGCGCAAGCTGTATTGGGTTGTGGCGCTGTTCAGTCTGTTTGCAAATTTGCTGATGCTGACAGGGCCGATATACATGTTGCAGGTCTATGACCGCGTGTTGGGCTCTGGGTCCGAGGAAACGCTGATCGCGCTGTCGATCCTGGTGGTGTTTCTCTATGCGGTGATGGGCATTCTTGATCATACACGCGGGCGGATCATGGCGCGTGTGGGCGCCCGGTTTCAGGATGATTTGGACCGCCGGGTTTTTGACGCCGTTGTGCGCAAATCCGCCGTGGCACCGGACGTGAAAACCAATGGTGGCTTGGCTGATCTGGAGGCGATCCAGCGGTTGATCTCTGCTCCCGTTCTAATGTCAGCGTTTGACTTGCCCTGGACGCCCATCTTTTTCGCCGCGATCTTCCTTTTCCATCCGATGTTGGGGTGGCTTGCGGTGGCTGGTGCAGCGGTGCTGATCCTGATTGCGATTGCCAACCAGATGTTGTCGCGCGCCAGCCAGTCCAAATCCGCGGTGGCAGGGCGATCCGCAACCGCCATCGCAGACCAGATCCGCACAGAGGCAGAAATGGTACAAGCCATGGGCATGCGCGATGCAGCGTTTTCCCGATGGCGCAAGGCGCGCGGCGTTGCGTTGGAACAGCATGTGACCTCCACGGATGTGGGCGGCACCTTTACCTCCATGACCAAAACCATCCGGTTGTTCTTGCAATCCGCCATGCTGGGCCTTGGTGCGTGGTTGGTGTTGCAAAACCAGATGACACCGGGCGCGATGATTGCAGGTTCAATCCTGCTGGGTCGGGCGTTGGCACCTGTGGAACTGGCCATCAACCAATGGCCCGTAGTGCAGCGTGGCCGTTCGGGCTGGGCCAATCTGTCGCTGCTGTTGGGCGCTGTCGCGACCGAGGCCACCCGCACGGAATTGCCTGCTCCAAAGGCCAAGCTGGAGGCCAAAGGCCTGACCGTGGTGCCGCCGGGCGAAAAGACTGCCGCACTGAAGTCTGTGAATTTTTCCCTCAATCCAGGCGAAGCGATGGGCATCATTGGCCCCTCTGGGGCTGGCAAATCCTCCCTGGCGCGCACGCTGATGGGACTTTGGCAACCGGCGGGGGGGTATATCCGGCTGGATGGGGCCGCGCTTGATCATTATGGTACGGAAAAGCTGGGGCGTCATATCGGGTATTTGCCGCAGCGGGTGCAATTGTTTGATGGCACCATCGCGGAAAACATTGCCCGCCTGTCTGATGCGCCTGATGATGCCAAGGTGGTTGCCGCCGCAAAAATGGCTGCCGCGCATGAGATGATTTTGGAGTTGCCGCAGGGTTATGACACCGTGATCTCAGCCGGACAGGTGCGCCTGTCTGGTGGGCAGATGCAACGCATCGGGCTTGCCCGTGCGCTTTATGATGATCCGGTCATTGTGGTGCTGGATGAGCCGAATTCGAACCTTGATAACGTGGGCTCCCAGGCGCTGAACCATGCCATTCGCAAGATGAAAACAAGCGGGCGTTCCGTGATCATCATGGCGCACCGACCCAACGCCATTCAGGAATGTGACACGCTGCTCGTGCTGGACAACGGCATGCGTATGGCCTTTGGCCCCAAGGATGAGGTGCTGCAAGGCATGGTCAAGAACGCCAAACAGATCAAACAGGCTCCGGTTGCCTCCGGGGGTGTGTCATGAGCGATCAGAGCAAAAACAACTGGTCCGCTACACGACCCGTCATTTTGGGCTTTCTGGGTCTGCTGGTGCTGTTTGGTGGCTTTGGCACCTGGGCGGTTCAATCTGAGATTTCGGGCGCGGTGGTGGCAACCGGGCGGATTGAGGTCGATCGCAACCGCCAGATTGTGCAGCATCAAAAGGGCGGCGTTGTGGCCAAGATCCTTGTGGATGAAGGTGACGCCGTGGCCGCCGGTGACCTGTTGATCCAGCTGGATCCTGAGGAGCAAGCCTCGCAGCTGGCGATCACGGAGGGGCAATTATACGAGCTGATGGCCCGGCGTGGACGTTTGGAAGCGCAACGGGATGAAACCGGTAGTATTGCGTTTGAAAAGGAATTGATCGCTGCTGCGGTGAGTGATCCTAATGTGAAGGAGTTGATGGGCGGGCAAGAGAACCTTTTTGTAGCGCGCCAGAACTCCATCGCGCGCGAGATTGATCAGCTGCGCAAACGTCGCGATCAGATTGCCTCTCAGGTGAGCGGCGTTGAGGCGCAAGAAGCCTCGCTTAGCCGCCAGCTGGAACTGATCGAGGTGGAACTGGGCAATCAGGAAACCCTGTTGGAACGCGGGTTGGCGCAGGCCAGCTCCGTGCTAAATCTGCAGCGGGAACAGGCACGCCTGCGCGGACAGATTGGTGAGTTGGCAGCCAACAAGGCGCAAGCGCAGGAACGCAGCACCGAGATTGATATCGAAATGCTCAAGCTTGGCACGCCGGGCGCGAAGAGGCCATCACCAATCTGCGCGATCTGCGTTACCGAGAGTTGGAATTGCGCGAACGCCGCCGTGCCTTGAGGGCAGAGATTGATCGTCTGGATGTGCGCGCACCTGTGTCAGGTCTGATTTATAGTTTGCAGGTGCAAACGCCGCGTTCCGTTGTACGCGCGGCTGAGCCCTTGATGTTTTTGGTGCCGCAAGACCGTCCTTTGGTCATTGCCGCACGGGTGCAGCCAAAGGATGTGGATCAGATTGTAGTGGGCCAGCAAGTGAACCTGCGGATGTCCGCGCTTGATCAACGCACAACGCCCGAACTGGTGGGGCAGGTCATGTTGATCTCTGCCGATGCGATCGAAGAACAGAACACCGGCCTGTCTTATTTCCGCGCTGAGATCACGCTGAACCCTGGCGAAATGGAAAAGCTGACTGAAGGCACAATCCTGTTGCCCGGCATGCCAGTTGAAGCGTTTATTCGCACCGGTGATCGCTCTCCGCTCACCTATCTGGTGAAACCGATGCGGGATTATTTTGCGCGGGCAATGCGCGAAAGTTAAGCCTACGCAATGCTGCGTTTTGTGGTTCAAGATGGGTGGGAATTGCTTTAGCCTCTGCTCCTAGAATTTACCGCATAGGAGCGCGCGCCATGTCTTTCACTTCCCGCCTTGCCGAACTGGGTGTCACCCTGCCTGACCGCCCCGGCCCCTGCCGCCAATTACGTCCCTTATGTGCAGGTTGGCAGCACGCTTTATGTCTCGGGCCAGATCTCTGCCGGGGCAGATGGGTTCATCACGGGCAAGCTGGGTGCGGATATGGATGCTGCTGGGGGCGGCGGCGGCCAAAAGCTGTGCGATCAGCCTGCTAGCCCAGGTCAAAGCAGCCTGTGGCGGTGATATTGAGCGCCTAGTGCGCGTGGTCAAACTGACCGGATTTGTGAATTCCACAGCTGATTTGGCGATCAGCCAAAGGTGATCAACGGGGCGTCCGACTTTATGGTCGAAGCGCTGGGGGATGCCGGACGCCATTCACGTTCTGCGGTGTCCGCGGCCTCATTGCCGTTTGGTGTGGCCGTCGAAATCGAAGGCATCTTTGAGATCAAATGACCCCTGCCACGCCCTTTTTTTGATCTGCCTTTGGCCCATCGCGGATTGCATGATGTGTCAGATGGTCGGCCTGAAAACAGCCGCGCGGCGATCCGCGCGGCCATTGCAGCAGGCTATGGGCTGGAGATCGACGTGCAGCTCAGCGCGGATGGCGCGGCCATGGTGTTTCATGACTATGGGCTGGAACGTCTGACCGGGCAAAAGGGTGCGGTGCGGCAACACGATGCCGTGGCTTTGGCTAAGGTGACCTTAATCGGCAATGATGAGGGCATTCCCGATTTGGCAGAGGTCTTGACGCTGGTAGCAGGGCGGGTCCCCTTGTTGATCGAGTTGAAGGATCAGGATGGTGCCATGGGCCCTAATATCGGGGCGCTGGAAGGCGCAACGGCTGCGGCCCTAAAAGAATATGAGGGCGATGTGGCCGTGATGTCCTTTAACCCGCATTCTGTGGGGCTGATGGCCGCGCTGTTGCCCGGTGTGCCCCGTGGCATTGTCACCAGCGCGTACCGGGTTGAGGAATGGCCGCTCTCTGCTGAGACCTGTGCGGCCCTGCGGAATATCCCCGATTATGAGCGCGTTGGTGCGTGTTTTATCAGCCATGAATGGGATGATCTGGACCGTGCCCGCGTGGCGCAGCTTAAGGCGCAGGGCGCGATGATCTGTTGTTGGACGGTGAAAGATGCCGCGTCCGAAGCGCAGGCGCGGCAGGTGGCGCATAATATCACGTTTGAGGGCTACGCCGCGGCAATAGACGCTTGAACAATCGCCTTGGCGGCCCAGATCAAAGGCAGATGATGGCGCAGGAAATCGAAATACGCGTGGTGCCGCATATTGCACAGATCGGGCAAGAGGCCTGGGATGCTTGCGCCTGTCCTGAGGCGAGCGATGGCGCGCGCGCGATTGACCCTTTCACCACCTATCGGTTTTTGGCAGCCCTTGAGCACAGCGGCAGCGTAGGTCCCGGCACGGGATGGCAACCGCAATATTTGAGCGCTTCTGCTGAGGGGCAAATCATCGCAGTTGCGCCGCTTTATGCGAAATCACATTCTCAGGGTGAGTATATCTTTGATCACAACTGGGCCCATGCCTATGAGCGGGCGGGCGGGCAGTATTACCCGAAGCTGCAAATTGCGGTGCCCCATACGCCCGCGACAGGGCGGAGGTTTCTGACGCGGCAAGGGTTTGAGGAAACAGGATTTGCCGCTCTTGTGCAGGGCGCGGTTCAGTTGACGGAAAACAATGGGTTGTCTTCGTTGCACGTGACGTTCTGCACGCACAAGGAGGCAGAGCGCGCTGAGGGTTTGGGGTTGATGGTGCGCAAAAGCCAGCAGTTTCATTGGCGCAATGAGGAGTACGCTGATTTTGATGATTTCCTCACCAGCCTCAATTCGCGCAAGCGCAAGAACATCCGCAAGGAACGCAGTACAGCGCAGGGTTTTGGCGGCACGATCCAGACCTTCACCGGGGATCAGATCATGCCCGAACATTGGGATGCCTTTTGGCGGTTTTATCAGGACACCGGGCAGCGTAAATGGGGCTCTCCTTATCTGACACGTCAGTTCTTTGACATCGCACAAGAGGGCTTGCGGGACGATATCGCGCTGGTTTTGGCTGAGCGGGATGGGCGATGGGTGGCAGGGGCGTTGAACTTTATCGGGGCAGACGCGCTTTATGGCCGATATTGGGGGTGCACTGAACATCACCCCTGCCTGCATTTCGAACTGTGCTATTACAAGGCGATCGACATCGCGATTGCGCGGGGTCTTGGCACAGTAGAGGCTGGCGCGCAGGGCCAGCACAAACTGGCGCGGGGGTATTTACCGACACCTACGTGGTCGCTGCATTGGATGCGCGATCCGGGCTTTGCGCGTGCGGTGGGGGACTATTTGGAAGCGGAAACAGCGGCGGTCGAGGAAGAGATTGAAATTCTCACTGACTATGGCCCGTTTCGAAAAGCAAAAGTGGAGGAACAGGAATGAGCGACGGATTAAGCGAAGAAACCCGCGGGCCCTTATTGGAGCCTTTGTTTGAGACCGGGTGGGAAATGGTGGAGGGGCGCGATGCGATCCACAAGACTTTCAAGTTTGCCGATTTTGCGGATGCTTTTGGCTGGATGACCCGTGTCGCGATCTGGGCGGAAAAGTGGGACCATCATCCAGAGTGGCGCAATGTGTATAATCGCGTTGAGGTGACATTGATCACCCATGATGTGGATGGGCTGGGGCCATTGGATGCGAAACTTGCCCGCAAAATGGATGGATTGTTCGAAGGAACCTAGTGTGGTTGCCACAGGCGCGCGGATTTTTGAAAAAGTCCGCGCTGAAAATTTTCGAGTGCTTGGTGCAGAGGCCCCGGACATTCAACATATGCCCGGGGCATTGCATAGATTACATACTGTCGAGCAGCGCCTCACCGCCTGAGACTTCACAGACGCCAGGGTTTTCTTCGGGCTGGAACAGGGTCACCTTGCCGTCATCCACCAGCATCGCATAACGCTTGGAGCGTGCCACAAGCCCTGCGGGGGCGGCGTCAAAATCCATGCCAATGGCTTTGGTGAATTCTGAACTGGCATCCGCCAGCATAGTGATGCCCGCAGCCGCAGCGCCTGTCGCCTCGCCCCATGCTTTCATCACAAAGGGGTCGTTGCAGGAAACGCAGATGATCTCATCCACGCCCTTTGCGTCAAACTGATCCTTTGTGCGCACAAAGCTGGGTACATGGGCGGAATGGCAGGTGGGTGTGAACGCGCCCGGTACGGCAAAGATCACAACCTTGCGCCCGGCCAGTTTGGCGGACATTTGCACAGGTGCTGGTCCTTCTGCGCCCAATTCGACCAGTGTTGCGTCGGGGCAGAGTGTCACCTTGGGAGATTGTCATGGGCTAGACCTTTCATGTGATTGTGTTTGGCGTCCACCTCCATATAGGTTCTGGATCAGGTTTGGACCAGTCAATTCAAGGAAGATAGATCATGGCGCATGTTGTTGTTGTGGGGGCGGGGCAGGCCGGGTCCTCTTGTGTGGCCAAGCTGCGCAATGGCGGGTTTGAGGGCAAGATCACTCTGATCGGTGCGGAGCCTGTGTTACCCTATCAGCGTCCGCCACTCAGCAAGGCTTATCTGTTGGGCGAGATGGCACTGGAACGGTTGTTCCTGCGCCCGCAGGCGTTTTACGACGACAATCAGATCGAACTGCGCACGGCTGCGCGGGTGACGTCGATTGATGCTGCCGCACAAACCGTGACCGTTGGCGATGAAGTGATTGCCTATGACGATCTGGTGTTGACCACGGGTTCCGTGCCGCGCCGTTTGCCTGCCAGCATTGGTGGTGATCTGGAGGGCGTGTATGTGGTGCGCGATCTGGCGGATGTGGACGCGATGGCGCCGCGCTTTGTCAAAGGTGCCAGGGTGCTGATTGTCGGGGGGGGCTACATTGGGTTGGAGGCTGCTGCAGTGGCTGCCAAACTGGGGTTGAATGTGACCTTGGTAGAAGCCGCAGAACGTATTTTGCAACGGGTCGCCGCGCCTGAGACCAGCGATTTCTTTCGCGCCTTGCACCGCACCCATGGCGTGGACATCCGCGAAGGCGTTGGTCTTGAGCGTCTTTTGGGAGAGAGTTCCGTCAGCGGTGCCAAGCTGACGGATGGCACTGAGCTAGACGCAGATTTTGTCATTGCTGGTGTTGGAATCATGCCCGACATCGCCTTGGCAGAGGCGGCTGGAGTGACCATTGACAATGGCATCAAGGTGGACGCCCAGGGCCGCACCAGCTTGCCCCATCTCTGGGCGGCGGGGGATTGCACATCCTTCCCGTACAAAGATGGCCGCATCCGGCTGGAATCCGTGCCCAACGCGATTGATCAGGCAGAGGTCGTGGCGCAGAACATCATGGGGGCGGCGCAAGACTACCTTGCTAAGCCGTGGTTCTGGTCGGACCAATATGATGTCAAACTGCAGATTGCCGGGCTGAACACTGGGTATGATCGAGTGGTCACACGGCGCAGCGACGCGGACAGTGTGGCGTTCTGGTATTACCGGGGTGAGACGTTGCTTGCTGTGGATGCAATGAATGACCCCCGCGGTTACATGGTGGGTAAGCGTCTGATTGAAAGCGGGAAATCCCCATCTCCGGATGCGATTTCCGATCCTGAAACTGATCTCAAGGCCTTGCTGAAAGCGTGAGGATCATTGCCGGCACATACCGGGGGCGGGCTCTAGCGAATGTCGGCAAAGGGGATACAGGCGCGCATCTTCGGCCCACCTCTGACCGGGTGCGCGAAAGCCTGTTTTCCATGCTGAACCATTTGGATGTGCTGCACAGCGCGCGGGTGCTGGACCTGTTTGCAGGGACCGGTGCGCTGGGGTTGGAGGCGCTGTCGCGCGGTGCGCAAGGTGTGTGTTTTGTCGAAAATGGCCGCGTGGGGCAGCGGCTGATTGCGCAGAATGTTGAGACGCTGGGCGTTGGTAAACAGGTCACGCTGATGCGTAATGATGCGACGCGCTTGGGGGCCTGTGCGCATGATCCGTTTGACCTGATCTTTCTGGACCCGCCTTATGGCAAAGGCATGGGGGAACGCGCTCTTGCAGCAGCGCTTGCAGGCGGATGGATTGCGCAAGATGCGTTAATCGTCTGGGAAGAAAACGCCGCAATGAACCCGCCTGAAGGATTTGAACGACGCGACAAGCGCAAATATGGTGATACGCATGTGACCTTGTTGGGTGTTCTCTGACAGATCAGCCGCCCATTGCCCGGATCGCGACGCCAAGCCGCTTCATGCCCTCTTCGATCTCACGCTCATCGGCGAGCGAGTAGCTAAGCCGCAGTGTATTTGCCTCGGATCCATCCGCATAAAATGCCTGTCCTGGGACAAAGGCCACTTTTTGCTCCTTCAGCGCATGGGCCAGCAATTCCGCCCCGTCCATACCACGCGGCAGGGTCATCCAGACAAACATTCCGCCCTCTGGTTTAGTCCATGTCACACCATCTGGCATATGGGTTTGGAGCGCTGCCAGCATCGAATCCCGGCGCGCCATATAGGTGCGGCGCAGGGTTGCGGTGTGGTCTTCAAATATGGTGGATGCGACCGAGGCGATGGCCATCTGGTTCAGCGTCGAAGAATGCAGATCAGCCGCCTGTTTGATCAGCACCAATTGCGAGATCACCTCTGCCGCGCCACACACCCAGCCGACGCGCAACCCCGGTGCAAGGGTCTTGGAGAAACTGCCGCAATAGAGCGTGCGGCAGGTCTCGATACTGCCGGTTCGGGCAATCTCAAGCGCCAGCATCGGGGGGATGGGCGCGCCATCATATCGCAGGGCTTGATAGGCGGCATCTTCGATGACGGCGATGTCCAGTTCACCCGCCAGATCAAGGATCGCATTGCGCTCCGCTAGGTTCAGGGTCTTCCCCGTGGGGTTAGCAAAATCCACCGAGGCATAGGCAAATTTCACTTCGCCTCCCTTGTCGGCTGCGGTTTGCGCAAAATCAGCCGCCGCCGCGGTTGCTGCCGGGGTCAAGCCGGTCAAAGTTCGGCTCATAGGCGTTAAACGCGCCCAATGCCCCCATGTAGGTGGGCCAGGTCACAAGGGCCGTGTCGTTTGGCGACAGCATCAGTTTGCCGAGGTAGTCGAGCGCCTGTTGCGAGCCTGAGGTGATCAAGATGTTGTCGCGCGTGCAGGGGATGCCAAGGCTGTCCATATGCTCTGCCAGCCAATCGCGCAGCGGCGCGTAGCCTTCTGATACGGAATATTGCAGCGCGGTACTTTGGTTTTCCGGTGACAGCGCATCATTGAGTGCGGTCTGAAACGCCTCTGTCGGGAACAGGTCCGGGTCAGGGATACCCCCCGCGAAGGAGATGATATCCGGCTGGTCCAGCAGCTTGAGCAATTCACGAATTTCGCTGGCCTTCATGCGCGATGCACGGGTGGCAAAGATGTCTGTCCAGTTCATATGAGTCGCTCCCTTTGGACCAAGGAAACATGAATTAGAATTTAGGTCAATATATGTGACCTAAATTAGAGCGGCCAGTTTTCGATGCGTTGTTTCTTCTTGGCGAGCAATCCGATGACGGGGCCAAGCAGCCCCACCATACGCCCGGAAAAGGCAGGTTTGCCGGTTTCGGCCACCGCCTTGAGGTTCTTGGAGATGAACGCCTGCGCGCCGACCATTTCCTTGTGCAGTTTGCTGCCTTCAATGGCGTCAGAGATGATCAGGCTGAATTCTGTGCCGCCGTCTTTTTCGACCAGTTCATAGGTGACCACGCAGGGCGGGTCCTCCAGATTGGTCATCTGGAAGGTATGTGCGTAGCGGTGGGGCGGGTCAAATTCCAGCACCTCGCCGACAACCATCGCGATCTTGCCGTTGGGATGCACCATGCGCATTTTTTCGCCCTTTTGCAGGCCCGCCTTGGTGTCGCAAATCGCGCCAAAGAAGAACGGCAGGGGTTTGTCTGTGGCCACCAGCGTGGACCAAACCGTGTCGATTGGTGCTTTGATAAAGGTGCGGCTGATGGAAATTGGAGCTTTGGTCATCGTTACTTTTCCGTCTGTTTGGCGGCCGCTTCAGCGACCTGTTTGATCAGGCTCATCCGGTCAAGCCAGTGGGCCGAATAGCCGTCAATCCAGCGTTCGTAGATCATCTGGATGGGCATCGCGTTGAGGTAAAGCCGGCGGGAGCGTCCGTCCTTTTGGCTGGTGATCAGGCCCGCATGGGTCAACACAGTGATGTGGTTCATCACGGCGATGCGGGTCACATCAAAGCGGCTGGCCAGCTCGCCCACGGCCAGTCCGGGTTGATCGCGCAGATGATCCAGAATCTCGCGCCGGGTTTCATGGGCGAGGGCGTGAAAGACGCCGTTCATCTGTTCATCAGTAAACATGTAATTACATAATTACATAAATGGCCGCAGGTCAAGCCATTGTGGATTGGGCCGCTTGGTGTAGGCTTTGTGGATGAGCGAAGCGATCCTAACTGGCCGCATCTTTGCCCCAAGCCCATCGCGCCAAGAGGCTGAGCCTGTGCGGCTGCCCAAGCCTCAGCCCTTTGGCGCACCTGTGTTGATCACAGACGTGGCCACCCCCTTGGCGGGGGAGACCGTCTTGTCACTGCTGATGAAGCGGATGGCTGCAGGAGACGATCAGGACCCGTAGGTCGGGTGGAATGCACCTGCGGGCGAGAGTGTGAAAATCTCAACCCCATCGTCGGTTACGCCAACGGAATGTTCAAACTGTGCTGACAGGCTTTTGTCGCGGGTCACGGCAGTCCAGTCGTCGGCCAGCGTTTTGGTTTCCGCCCGGCCAAGGTTGACCATGGGTTCAATGGTGAAAAACATCCCCGGCTCCAGCACAGCGCCCGTGCCGGGACGACCGTAGTGCAAGACGTTAGGCGGCGCGTGAAACACCTGCCCCAAGCCGTGCCCGCAGAAATCCGTGACAACGGACATGCGATGCCCCTCAACAAAGCCTTGGATTGCGTGGCCGATATCGCCAAAGGTATTGCCCGGTTTCACCACGTCGATCCCGCGCATCAGGGCGTCATGGGTGACCTCGATCAAACGCTCTGCCTTGCGGGGAAGTTTGCCCGCCACATACATGCGCGAGGTGTCACCAAACCAGCCGTCAACAATGACGGTCACATCAATGTTCAGTATGTCCCCATCCTTGAGCTTTTTGTCGCCCGGAATACCGTGGCAGACCACGTGGTTCACCGAAATGCACGAGGCGTGCTTGTAGCCCTTGTAGCCAATGGTCGCTGACTTTGCGCCCGCCGCATTCACCTTTTCCTCGATAATGCGGTCGATCTCACCGGTGGTTTGGCCAACAAAGACATGTTCGGCGATCTCATCCAAAATGGACGCGGCCAGCTTGCCCGCAGCATGCATGCCAGCGAAATCGGATGGGTCGTAGATGCGGATGCCGTCTTTGGTCTGGCGGCCTCGGTGTGCTTGGTTCACCGGTTTCTCCAATGTTGTGATGGGCGCAGTTTAGCTTGTGACAGGGGCAAGGGCTAGGGGGCCTGCAAGGGTGATCCCCTGAGGGGAGATATGGGTGCCGATGCACAGGGTTTCCACCCCGGCCTGCGTAGCGGCGGCGTGGGCGGTGGCGTAGGTCGGATCAATGTCGGCGGCCATGGTGACGCTTGTGCAATCGGTGCGTTGCACGAGGTAGAGCAGAACGGCGCGATGCCCGGCCTGCGCCACCTTTGCCAGTTCGCCCAAGTGTTTGGCCCCGCGTGCCGTGACGCTATCGGGAAACTCTGCCAGTCCGGGCGTGCGGTTCAGCGTGACGGATTTCACTTCCACGTAGCAGTCAGGCAACCCGTCGCCGGAAAGCAGAAAATCAATGCGGGAGTTTTCGCCATACTTCACTTCGGGGCGTACCAGAGGGTAATGGGCGAGCGCTTTGACCTCGCGCGCCATCAGCGCGGATTTGAGCGCGCGGTTCGGCAGGGACGTATCCACCCCCGTGAAATGCCCATTCTCATGATCCACCAGCCGCCAGCCGAACTTCAGCTTTTTCTTTGGATCATCATTGGGTTCCAGCCAGATCCGTGTGGCGGGATCTGCCAGCCCCATCATAGAGCCGGGATTGGCGCAATGGGCGGTTACCTCGCGGCCATCTTCCAACGTGCAGTCGGCCAGAAAGCGTTTGTAGCGGCGGATCAGCCGGGCGGGTACAAGTTCAGTTTGAAAGCGCATGGGGCGCGGCCTATACCCGTTCATGAGCAAGCTCAAGGAAACACATCCATGCCCAACCCTACAGCCGCCATGCTGGTGATCGGAGATGAAATTCTGTCCGGTCGCACGCGCGATAGCAATATGCACCATCTTGCCGGTCAGCTAACGGCAAAAGGCATTGATTTGCGCGAGGTGCGCATGGTGCCGGATGAGAGCGACGTGATCGTCAAAGCGGTGCAGGCATTGTCTGCCGCGCATGACCATGTGTTTACCAGCGGCGGCATTGGCCCGACCCATGATGACATCACGGCAGATTGTATTGCCGCGGCCTTTGGCGCGTCGATTGACGTGCGCGAGGATGCCCGTGCGATTCTGGCGGAACATTATGCGCGCGCCGGGACGGAGCTGAATGAGGCGCGCTTGCGCATGGCGCGCATTCCGGATGGTGCGGCATTGATCGACAATCCGGTGTCTGCAGCACCTGGGTTCAGCTTGCAAAATGTGCATGTGATGGCCGGGGTGCCCTCGGTGTTTCATGCGATGGTGGACAGTGTTCTTCCCAGCCTGACAGGGGGTGCCGCGCTGATCAGCAAAACCACACGCATTGATCGGGGCGAGGGCGATATTGCCGGACCATTGGGCAAATTGGCGGAGGCTTATCCAGAGTTGTCTATGGGCAGCTATCCATTCCAAAAGGACGGCAAATACGGTGCCCATATCGTGATCCGGGGGCATGATGCAGCGCAAGTCGATGCAGCCCTCGCCGCGTTTGAGGCGGCCTTTGCATGAGCGTTTCTGTGGACGCTTTGTTTAGCGCTTCCGAAGCCACCTGACCGCCTGTGCGGTGTTGGCCGGTTGGCCCCTTTACTCTACGCGATGGGCAAGGCGGTGGGCAGCGGGTTTCGGCGGCGACACTCGACGGCGCCTTTGATGCTGGCCAATTGGAGGCGGCGGAAGAAGCAATGCGTGTTGCTGGGCAACGGCCCCTGTTTCAGGTGCGTGGTGATGATTCGGATTTGGTGGGGGCCTTGGAGGCAAAGGGCTATGCGCCAAGGACGAGACGCTGCTTTATGTGCTGCCGATTGAAAAACTGACAGACAAGCCGATCCCGCGCGTGACCGCCTTTGACATCTGGGAACCGCTGGCGATCATGGATGAGATTTGGGCGACAGATGGCATTGGCCCTAAACGCCGCGCTGTCATGGCGCGCGCGGAATGCAAAACAGGGGTGCTGGCGCGCTGGAATGAAAAGCCTGCCGGGTCGGCGTTTGTAGCGGTGCACAAGGACATCGCCATGGTGCACGGGTTGGTCGTGTTGCCTCATCAACGTCGCCAAGGCGTGGCCGAATGGATGATGCGGCGCGCGGCGTTCTGGGGGCAGGTGCAGGGGGCGACCCAGATAGCAGTGCTGTGCGTGGCGGCCAACACCGGGGCTAATGCGCTATACCGCGCACTGGGCTTTGCCGAGGTGGGCCGCTATCATTACCGCGTATCGCCTGACTAAAGGACTGCCTTGATGGCCAAAGACCAACCCACCGCCCTTGATCTGCCGATGGTGGACCCGCTGCCAGAGGCAACACAAAAGTACTTTGACATTTGCCGGGAAAAGCTGGGGATGGTGCCCAATGTCCTGCAGGCCTATGCCTTTGACATCGAAAAGCTG
>CANNZV010006205.1:0-19792 GCA_947561585.1 Caprella mutica
CCCCCTTCCTCCTCCCCCCCCCCCCTCATTTTATTTGGCACATTCAAAGCATTTAAATTATGCAATTTCACTTCAAATGGCCTCATTTACACAAAGAACAAAAGTTCCATTTTCTGACGTGAGTTTAAATTGGTAAATAGTTATACAGAGAGAGGCTCAATGTTTCTTGCACTGTAGGTGTCACAGTCGTCTGGATTAATAATAATAATAATAATAATAATCGGGATTGGATTTATTGGAACTCGTTTTGTGTTATATTGGAACGAATTTGAATTTTTTTTGCGAAACGGAACATTTGATGGAGGTAATTGCACGCTTTGGTGTCATAACAGAACGAAAGTGGAGCATAAAGGAACATTTGGCTTTTTTAGCACATATTTGTTCGTTAGTAAGTAAGTATGTTACAATTTCATTCGTTCGTATGTCACATACTAAACATTTGAGTTAAAACATAATTTTAATTTTAAATAATAGTATTACCATTGGAACTTCTTCTTTCTGAATTATCAGGAGGAATTCAATTCCTACTATATATTACTTAATAATTAATTTAATGTATAATAAATTATTTCCATTATTTATACTTTAATTGATTTCACATCAATTAATATGCGCGTGTCGAATATATTTTAGCGATTTCAATTATTAATAATTCATGTACACTTCTAATAAGTATCATATGCTTATTGCTAATTACAATTTGTTCGAGTCAAATATATTAAAGTGATTTCAATTAATTATATAATTGAATATATAAGTGATTTCAATTTATTATATTTCGAGCTGAATTCAATTATTATATTTGAATTGAATTTATAAGTGATTTCAATTATTTATCATGAAGGAATTGAAATATCGATCATAACTCTCATACCAACCTAACTAATATACAAAAAAAGGGTGTATTTTCTTATCTTTTAACTTGAAAATCTGAAATGAAACAGCCAATGTTGAGTTTTAAATTACTTTTAAATTATAAATTCTCATATATATCACTATAAAAACAAGAAGATAACACGTTCCATTAGAGCCTGAAAAGGGTGCCAATAAGTGCTTTCAAGTTTCATTTTGAGCATAACGGAACTGAAATGTTCTGATATGTCCAAAGTTATTATAAATATTATGGAGGAATTTAAATATCGTTCATAACTCATAAAAAGTTCATGATGTTTCAGATATTTAATGTATGTGATACTGTAGGTTCATTTAACAAATTAGACTATAATTTTTTTCCATGGACATAATAATTTAAATAATAAGAATAATAGAGGGATTTTATCATAACAATTGTTCCATTATGTTCAAATAGACAGTTCCAATAAGCACACTTGGAGATAACGGAACATTAAAGTTCCAAAAAGATCAAAAAATTTATTATAGTCAATTAAAACAGTTCATAAATCTTTTGAAATCATTTTCAGTTATATAAATTATACAAAATTATCGATTCTGGTACCCTTCTAATGATTATATACTTTTATTTGTCTATTTTCATCATTTACGAGAGTAGTTAGCTTATTTTTGTTTGTAAAACTTTGCACAGAACTATATCGCCTTAGTTTGTGATATATTAAGTAGACTTTTGAAATTTCGTTATTTTCGGTATTATTATTGCGATTTATTTTCTATAATCGTCAAGAAAAAGGAAATCAGGAAGAATAGCGCAGAGTACACAAAAAATGAAGGTTTTTTAACTAAATTGGAAAATAAGAATTATAACGTGCTTAATGGAACTGTGTTGGCTTTTACGGAACGCATATTTAAAAAAATATGATCCGTACAAAAAACAAAGCCAAATAGTTTCTATCCTGTTCTTCGATATCGATTTCTCGATGAAAAATTAATTTTATTCAAATTGAGCCTGTGGAAACATAGAAATATCCAAAACAAATTGACCCTACGCGCGCGGCTCTGTTAGCGCTACCACTGAGGCATGAGCATGAAAGAACAAAAAATATGATCCGTACAAAAAAACAAAGCCAAATAGTTTCTATCCTGTTCTTCGATATCGATTTCTCGATGAAATTTTTTTTTTTTTTTCAAATTGAGCCTGTGGAAACATAGAAATATCCAAAACAAATTGAACCTACGCGCGCGGCTCTGTTAGCGCTACCACTGAGGCATGAGCATGGAAGAACAAAAAATATGATCCGTACAAAAAAACAAAGCCAAATAGTTTCTATCCTGTTCTTCGATATCGATTTCTCGATGGAAAATTAATTTTCATTCAAATTGAGCCTGTGGAAACATAGAAATATCCAAAACAAATTGACCCTACGCGCGCGCCTCTATCAGAGGTACGTCTGATAGTGAGCCTGAAATATCAAAAAGTATAATACATATAAAAAATCGAGGTCAAACAGGAAGAGAACACGTTCCATTAGAGCCTGAAAAGGGTGCCAATAAGTGCTTTCAAATTTCATTTTGAGCATAACGGAACTGAAATGTTCTGATATGTCCAAAGTTATTATAAATATTATGGAGGAATTTAAATATCGTTCATAACTCATAAAAAGTTCATGATGTTTTAGATATTTAATGTATGTGATACTGTAGGTTCATTTAACAATTTAGACTATAATTTTTTTCCATGGACATAATAATTTAAATAATAAGAATAATAGAGGGATTTTATCATAACAATTGTTCCATTATGTTCAAATAGACAGTTCCAATAAGCACACTTGGAGATAACGGAACATTAAAGTTCCAAAAAGATCAAAAAATTTATTATAGTCAATTAAAACAGTTCATAAATCTTTTGAAATCATTTTCAGTTATATAAATTATACAAAATTATCGATTCTGGTACCCTTCTAATGATTATATACTTTTATTTGTCTATTTTCATCATTTACGAGAGTAGTTAGCTTATTTTTGTTTGTAAAACTTTGCACAGAACTATATCACCTTAGTTTATAATATATTAAGTAGACTTTTGAAATTTCGTTATTTTCGGTATTATTATTGCGATTTATTTTCTATAATCGTCACGAAAAAGGAAATCAGAAAGAATAGCGCAAAGTACACAAAAAATGAAGGTTTTTTAACTAAATTGGAAAATAAGAATTATAACGTGCTTAATGGAACTGTGTTGGCTTTTACGGAACGCATATTTAAAAAAATATGATCAGTACAAAAGAACAAAGCCAAATAGTTTCTATCCTGTTCTTCGATATCGATTTCTCGATGGAAAATTAATTTTCATTCAAATTGAGCCTGTGGAAACATAGAAATATCCAAAACAAATTGACCCTACGCGCGCGGCTCTGTTAGCGCTACAACTGAGGCATGAGCATGGAAGAACAAAAAATATGATCCGTACAAAAAAACAAAGCTAAATAGTTTCTATCCTGTTCTTCGATATCGATTTCTCGATGAAAAATTAATTTTTATTCAAATTGAGCCTGTGGAAACATAGAAATATCCAAAACAAATTGACCCTACGCGCGCGGCTCTGTTAGCGCTACCACTGAGGCATGAGCATGGAAGAACAAAAAATATGATCCGTACAAAAAAACAAAGCCAAATAGTTTCTATCCTGTTCTTCGATATCGATTTCTCGATGAAAAATTAATTTTTATTCAAATTGAGCCTGTGGAAACATAGAAATATCCAAAACAAATTGACCCTACGCGCGCGGCTCTGTTAGCGCTACCACTGAGGCATGAGCATGGAAGAACAAAAAATATGATCCGTACAAAAAAACAAAGCCAAATAGTTTCTATCCTGTTCTTCGATATCGATTTCTCGATGGAAAATTAATTTTTATTCAAATTGAGCCAGTGGAAACATAGAAATATCCAAAACAAATTGACCCTACGCGCGCGCCTCTATCAGAGGTACGTCTGATAGTGAGCCTGAAATATCAAAAAGTATAATCCATATAAAAAATCGAGGTCAAACAAGAAGAGAACACGTTCCATTAGAGCCTGAAAAGGTTGCCAATAAGTGCTTTCAAATTTCATTTTGAGCATAACGGAACTGAAATGTTCTGATATGTCCAAAGTTATTATAAATATTATGGAGGAATTTAAATATCGTTCATAACTCATAAAAAGTTCATGATGTTTTAGATATTTAATGTATGTGATACTGTAGGTTCATTTAACAATTTAGACTATAATTTTTTTCCATGGACATAATAATTTAAATAATAAGAATAATAGAGGGATTTTATCATAACAATTGTTCCATTATGTTCAAATAGACAGTTCCAATAAGCACACTTGGAGATAACGGAACATTAAAGTTCCAAAAAGATCAAAAATTTTATTATAGTCAATTAAAACAGTTCATAAATCTTTTGAAATCATTTTCAGTTATATAAATTATACAAAATTATCGATTCTGGTACCCTTTTAATGATTGTATACTTTTATTTGTCTATTTTCATCATTTACGAGAGTAGTTAGCTTATTTTTGTTTGTAAAACTTTGCACAGAACTATATCACCTTAGTTTATGATATATCAAGTAGACTTTTGAAATTTCGTTATTTTCGGTATTATTATTGCGATTTATTTTCTATAATCGTCACGAAAAAGGAAATCAGAAAGAATAGCGCAAAGTACACAAAAAATGAAGGTTTTTAAACTAAATTGGAAAATAAGAATTATAACGTGCTTAATGGAACTCTGATGGCTTTTACGGAACGCATATTTTTTTAAATCGCTCAAATATCGTATTATACGCGACAAGTTAAGGTTTTTTGTTGTTCTATTTATTAATTAGGATGATGTGGTACTATAGATCAATAATTTTTAGAGGAAATATGCTATTTTCAAAGAAAACAGAAATGCGTTCCGTTTCGCAAAATCAAATCCCGATTATAATAATAATCTTTATTGAAAA
Source organism: Caprella mutica (assembly GCA_947561585.1). Classification (NCBI taxonomy): domain Eukaryota; kingdom Metazoa; phylum Arthropoda; class Malacostraca; order Amphipoda; family Caprellidae; genus Caprella; species Caprella mutica. The sequence continues at coordinate 4,854 of CANNZV010006205.1, forward strand.
AAAAACACATCAAATTTACATAAAAACAACAAACATTCACTACATTATTATTCCAAGCCTATACGAAGTATTAGTTACAAAAGTAACTAAACTTTTTAGGCACTATCTAATTAAAGCATTCGAATATAATATGATATAATATGAGAACATTAAAAAAAAAACATCAAAAAGAACAGAAGTGAGAAAAGAGAAAAAAAATAATGATTCCTAGCATACTACAATAAATAAAAGTCCAAAAGGTATTGTTTATATTTCTTTTTAAAAATGAATAAGGAAGAGCTATTTCTAATATCTAGAGGAATAGTATTCCAGTTAGATGGACCTTGATATGAAAAGGAATTTTGACTAGTTGTGAGCCTATGATAGGAAGGAAGTGGATTTAGTCTATTGCGAGTGTTATACTCATGGTTAGGAAGAGCTAAACTATTAGAACTATGCTTCTTAAACATAGAGATACCTAAAGAAAACTTGTAAATATCTTGCACTGTCAGAATCTTAGTATTATAAAATAGTGGTTTAGTGTGGGCTAAATAATTAGAACCAGTGACAATTCTTATCAATTTTTTCTGAATTAAAATAAGAGGAGATAAATGTACATGTGGGGAACAACCCCATATATTTATAGCATATATCAGATATGGATATATTAATGCATAATAGAGACCTATAAGGATTTTAGTTGGAACAAATTTACTAATCCTGTAGAATATACCAGTAGTTCTAGATAATTTAGACGTAATATAGGTGACATGAGAGGAAAAATTTAAATTGGAATCAATTTCAACACCCAAGAATTTAAAACTATCCTCGACTTCCACAGGTGAGTTATCAATATGCAAAATTAAAGGAGACACAATTGATTGCAACCTATTGCTGAATAACAAAGAAGTAGTTTTGCTAGAGTTTAGTAAAAGCCTATTGTTTACAGTCCAACGTGATACCCGATCTAGTACATCATTAGTAGTTCCTATAAGAGCTTCATAATCATTACAGCTGCAAGCTAGGGTTGTATCATCAGCAAAGAGCGTGATGTTACAATTATTAGATATATTAGCTAAATCATTAATATAAATGAGAAAAAGTATTGGCCCAAGCACGCTACCCTGAGGTACTCCACAACTAACCAAACGTGCTTCAGAGAAGGTATTGGATGCCCCAAATCTCACTCTCTGGCTACGACTACTAAGGTAACTTCTGAAAAAATCATTAGAAATACCTCGAATTCCATATTTAGATAGCTTTCTCAATAAAACTTCATGACAGACGCAATCGAAAGCTTTTCGTAAGTCTATCGAGATACCAAATACATGATTCTTTTTATCCAACTCTCTATAGATGAAATCAACAAAATTAAGAATAGCATCAGTAGTTGATTTAGATTTCTGGAAGCCATACTGATTAATATTAATTATGTCATATTTATTCAAAAATCCCACAAGTCTACTACAAATACATCTTTCAAGTATCTTGCTGAGTAATGGAAGTATCGATATAGGTCTATAGTTATTAATATCAGTCAAAGAACCAGCCTTAAATATCGGTACAACATCAGCATGCTTTAACACATCAGGGAAAATACCAGAAGAAATGCAGTCATTAATAATTGTACATAAAGGAGAAGACACACAACTAATTAACACCTTAAAGATCCTAGTTGGTATATTGTACAAGCCATAAGAAGAATTTTTCAGATTTTCAGTTATTCTTATAATCTCATTCTGCGACACAGGAGTTATAAAAAATGAATTAGATAATAGAGTTGGTACATTGTCAACAGGATCAGAGAATTGAGGTGGAATATCAGAGATAAGTTTGCTGGCAATGTTACTAAAATAATTACAAAAGAGCTCAGCAATGTTATGATCTCCAGTTACCTTACTATTATCAACCATTATATATTTAATTTCATCGGTTTGTTGCTTATCAACAATCAAAGAATTTAAAAGCTTCCACGTTTTCCTCAAATCTCTTTTACTGTTAGAAAATGCAGTATGATAATACTCCTTTTTCGCTCTTCTGACACTATTCGTTACACCATTCTTAAATCTTTTATAAAAACCTTCAGAAATTCTTCCCGACCTGAACAATTTGTAATAGCTCGATTTATATTTAGCTCGATTATTAGTTGTGTGGGGAAATGTTCACTGGTGTCAACGTCAAATATTACGACAGTTAGACATATTGCACTGTTACGACAAAGTACGTAGTATATTGTACTCCCTTGATAACTATCTGCACTTTTATAACAAAATGCATACTATATTGTACTCGTTTAGCCCTTTATATTCCAAATTAATTTGAAGCTTGAAAAAAAAATATTTATATTCATGTAATATATTGATGATGGAAGCAAGCAATAAATTTTTTTTATTATTATTTTGTTCAAAAATTTATCTTTCAAAATCATAGATCCCGAAAAGATGACAGAGCGAATTAAACAATATTGAGTCGTTCTAAACCATCGGTATATAGTATATAGTATTCGATACCATTTCATTTCGTTTCGTCTATGATATTCATATTATTTATGATTTTAAAATACAGTGCAAGCCAAAAATGTTTGCATCAATGATTTTTTCGAAATATATCTCAGTAACCGGAAATTTTTGTTACCTAAATAAATGATACAGGTTATTTGATCAATTTCTGACCACTGAAATGTGTATCCCAGGGTACCAATCTATATTAACATTAGAATCAGCGATGCTGCGTGAATTAAAAGTTTTTGCCGTTGAATATAAATTGAAAAGAAAAAAGGTGACTCCAAGCAAAGATTAAAGAAAAATTAGGAGATCTTCATCAAAGAATCCTCACGGAACTTATAGCGAAATTTTTGACAAAGCTGGAGTTACCCACGAGTCTAAAAATAGCCCGAAATGAAATCCTGAGAGAGATAGCGAATCAAAGTGCACCGACAGTATGCCTCCTCTAAGCCAAGTCAATGGTCAGGAAAGGCTCTCATGCGCAACGCAATACCTGAAAAGTGATTTCTGAACTGTAATTTGGTCCCACGAGACCAGAGTCACCCTGGACGGCCCTGACGGTTGGATCCGAGAATGGCTTCTGAAGGAGGCAAGTCCACGTAGGTGGCAGCATCAAGTTATGGTCTGTAATTATTGGTAACAAATTGGTTGAACCTCTTCTTGTTCCTGATAGTCTCAAAATGAACTCTAAGAACTATGATGAATTACTGAGAGACAATTTTCTCTCCTGGTTAAATTCTTTATCTGATGACGTCAAAAAGAATATCATTTTTCATCAGGATAACATTCCAAGTATTGGTTTTCATTTCACCAAACGTTGGCGAGCAGAACCAGGCATCACTCGTAAGAATCACATGGATTGGCTCCCATTGAGTACTGGCATTAACTCCAAACAGAATCTGTGGTCCACCATCGAGAGAAAGCTTTATGCGACTGGATGCCAATTTACGAACAAACAAGATCTCTGACAAATGATTTTGGAAGTTTGTTCTTAAATAACGCCTTTAGAAACTGAGAAATTGATATCTTTTGTTGATAAATTATTAGTTGAGGTGATAAAACAATGTGGAAAACTCGGTAAATATTAAGAGGCTAACTAAATGACACGATCTAAATTTTTGATGCATTTACGTTCATATAACTACTATACAATGCCATTTGAGTGTAATGTTAAACACTTTTTGGCATCTTTTTATTTGTGGGTAGTTTCATTGGGTCAATTTCATTAAGTATATTATTTTTGTTATTTTGAAAGTCTTTTTATTCCAGTTTTTCACAGTGAAACAATGATTTACTTTAAAAAAACTGATTTTAGTAAATTGCAAACACTTTTGACCTGCACTGTACATATTGTCACAAACCCTAGACAAAACTCTGCGATACAATTCTACATCATTAAAGAGAATTTCAGGGTTCATTTTTATCCAATCAATATCAACTATCGTCACCTCATTAGCTACCGAGTGAACTGTCATGTCTGACTTCGATTTTCAATCCCTCGTCACACCGTGGAAATATCTCTGAGAGACATGGAGTGCTACTTGGCTTTTCGAAAACAGTTTCCTTCTTTCTAATAAGGTCCTTGTAGGTAGAAGTTATTGGTTCTCAAACTCACCGACTGAGGAAATTGCAGACTGAGGCAAAATAATCCCCAAGGGTTTCATATCACGTCAAGGAGAGAAAAATATACATGGTATAAACTAGGTAAATTCTGCTGTGAAACATTGTCAACTCTTCATGTTTAAAATTAAAGATGGCGAAGTGTTGGACTTATCTTTATTTAAATTAGATTATTTGAAAGTTTATCTTGAGCAGTCATTCATTCTTGGACTCTTGTATAAAATATTTCACAGAAATCTTGACCACTTTTTTCTTCAAAATTTAGAAAACTTAATAGGGATATATTTTTAAAAGGAAAATAATTTTATTTTTTAAAAGATTGTTACATGAGTAATTACACTTAATAATTTTGATCTATAAACAGCTGCATTTTCTTCTTGAAATTTCAAATTTATATGTACTAGTTTCTAAATATAAAAGATTATACTGTTCATTATCCTTATTTTTGTTCATGTTAATAACTAACTGGGTACTGATTGGATTATTTTTTTTTTTAACTTTTATATCTTCCCTATATTTTATATTAGAAACTGATTCACGTGACACTTAAGAGCATCAACTATAATTTTAATATACTTATATGTACTTCAAGAACTTGAAAATATTTCAGTGCGATGCACTTTAGTGTCTCAAATTATCCTTCGTTAAAGTAATGGGAGTAATTTCAGTTAACATATTCTAAGTGCATTGCACTGAAATACTGTAGACTAAAGTGCATCGCACTGAAACATTTTCATACTCTTTGAACGAAAAGATATCAATTTATAGTTTGCAGGCAATTGGTAAAGTGTTTCGCTTTTGGCACCATCCGTGAGAAAAAACAACCTGAGTGGCTCAGCCTGACGCTTTTTTATTATTGTAGGTAGTGATAAAATATTCTCTTTTATTACTGCTTACATTTATGTAGATAGAATCAATCTCAGCCAAGATGATAAAAATAGCACCATCTTTTCTGATGTATATTTTCTACATCAATGTAGTCAGTAGTAAAAGTCTATTTTATTACTATTCACTAGGATTGCAAGTTACTATTACATGAGGAAATACTAAATGAAATATTTAACTTACGGGAGAACCGGGTGAGTTCGTACATTTTTCCTTTCAAGGCTTATAGAATCTTAACTATTCAGGATATAAGTTCGTTCTATAGGTATCCAACTACTTATAACTACAAACTAAAATAGTTAAAGCATTATGGTTCTCTCTTAATATCGAGTTTAATGAGATGTATTTGTGTGTACGGACTCGTCCCGAAGTGCGGATGAGTTCGTACAAGCAGAGTATCACTCCGTACAGTACTAAAAGAGTGGAAAAAAGAAAAATTCATTAAGAATTCCATATACATACTTAATGGAAAATATTACAAAACTTTTTAATGCCGTTTCCATACAATTGATCAAAGCCTTTTTGAAATAAAAAAATAACAAAAGGTTTCATCACCGATGTCTTCCGAACTAGATTATAGAGCGCCAATTTTTAGCCTATGCTTTGCTGTCTTGAAATTTGTTTCTCTTCAAGTAACTATATTTCTAGGATATCAGTTATTATCATTGACCTTCTTGGTTATCTGCCTCTGCTGTTGCTCTTTCTAGGAGGAGCCTTTGGGAATGGCCGAATGTTTTCAAAAGATATTGCTAAAAAATGAAACATTCAATCTAGAGAGGTCTGGTTAGGGCTCAGTAGATGGCGAAGTAGGAGAAGGCTAGGTGGATGGTGAAGCAAGCTCGGTATGGTGAAGTAGGATAAGGCTTAGAGGATGGTTAAGTAGGTACAGGTTCGGTGGAAAGTGAAGCAGGAGCAGGATCGGTGGATGGTGAAGCAGGAGCAGGCTCTGTATGGTGAAGTAGGAGAAGGTTCGGAGGATGGTGAAGTAGGTACAGGCTCGGTGTATAGTGAAGCAGGAGCAGACTCGGTATTGTGAAGTAGGAGAAGGCTCGGTGGATGGCTAAGCAGGAGCAAGCTCGGTGGATGGTGAAGCAAGTGCAGGCTCGATTGATGGTGAAGTAGGAGCAGGCTCTGTCGATGGCACATTTTCTACTTGCTTGCGCCGATAATTATTTGAACTATTCTCAGCATATTCTGTAAAAGTGCTGTCCATTAATATTTCTCTGCTAAAAACTTTATTTTCTACTTTATTCTCATCAAATTCTGAACCATTTCTGGATCTCATCGTGGCATTTTACAGGGTCATTGGAGGAGCTTTAAATAATTTTGCAGCTTTATTTACTGATGTTCCATTTTTCGAGGCATATAGAAAAAAAATATAAAGGTGAATTCGTACATAACGGGATGAAACCGTACAGAGGAGGATGTGCCCGTACATATTTGTACGATAACACCCCGCACCGCCATTTAATTTTCAAAATGGAATACATCGGTTATTAATGAGTTTTAACTTAATGTTAAATCCTAGTGAATACTAGTATTCCATATAAAGTTTTCAGATAGTAAATTGTAATTGCTATGGTTTAGCTCAAGTAGTGAAAAAAATACATTTTAGTGCTAAACATATAAGATCTCTCACCGAAGGAACATAATACACCGTCACGCGCAGAAACTTGTTTCAAATGATTGTATAGAATCACTCAAATTTCAACGGGTTAGAACATAACGGGTGTTGAGTTATGGCCCTGTACAGATTCACCCGCTGTACGAACTCACCCGGTTCTCCCCTACTAGTAATACCAGTAGTGTGATTTTTAATTAATTTGTGTCCACTTCTTAAGACTGATGAGAGAAAAAAACAAATTTAGGAAAATGGAAGACTGTCAGTTATCGCTATCAAGCCACTTAGTGCAACCAAGCCACTTAGTGCAACCAAGCCACTTAGTGTGACCAAGCCACTTAGTGCAACCAAGACACTTAGTGCAACCAAGCCACTTAGTGTGACCAAGCCACTTAGTGCAACCAAGACACTTAGTGCAACCAAGCCACTTAGTGTGACCAAGCCACTTAGTGCAACCAAGACACTTAGTGCAACCAAACCACTCAGTGTACCCATGTTACTTTATTGCAACAAGGCCAATTAACTCACGATGGATATCATTATGTTATATTATCAATATGAAGAGTGTAACCCATTTCATTGAGAAAATATTGATACTAGTGTTGTATTATGGCGGAAAATTACGAAATTATGTTATTTTCTGTTCTGTGTACTAATATTTTTTCCCCAGATTTTTCTGCATTTTAGTGTTTCTGGCTCATTCAGCATTTTCATATTTTTCGAGTGTTCAGTTTTCTGTATTTCCTGTTTTCCAGGTTTTTCTTATTCTGGATTATTAGTTTTCTCGATTTCCCAGCTTTTCCGAATTTAAAGATTCCCATATTTTCCTTTTTTCAGATTCTCGGTTTTTGTTTATTCCGGATTATCGGTTTTCCGAGATTTTGGTTTTTCAGATTTTCAGTTTGCAGATTTTTCGGTTTTCCGGATTCCAGTTTTACTGATTTCGTTTTTCCTATTTTCGGATTTTCAGTTTCTCCAAATTTTTCAGTTTTCCGATTTTTTTTGTAATTTCCGACTTTTCTGGATTTTTGTAATGCGAGACAGACCACAGACAGACAAAGAAAGAAAAATAAGCAAATTTTGGATGAGATTATAATTCAATCCACATATAGGGTCGGACGTGGTATCACTGCGCACAATCCCACAAACTCTGTTTTTACTCATAAACTAAATGTGCTAGAGAAACTCTTTTTCTCGTGATGAAACGATCATGAATGAGGATGGTTCTCAACCAGTTTCGAAATAATAGCTAAATAAATAAAATACTTATTGGCAACTTTTCGTGCGAAACTTTTTAGTGAGTGTATAGGGGTATCACTGCGCACATGAAGGGGTATTACTGCGCATTGCATAAATACAACTATCCTCTCCCCCACCTAAATCCCTCCTCTCCTCATTTTAATACCCCTCCCTCCCCCTATCTAAACCCCTTCTTTACTCATCTAAATACCACTCTCCTCCCATCTAAATTCCCCCTCTTTCCATCTAAATCCCCCTTTCCTCCCATCTAAATCACCCTCACCACTCATCGAAATCTCCCTCTCTTTGCACCCTCTCCCCCATCCATTTCCAATTCTCCCCCATCTTAATCCCCCTGTCGTCAGCTGAATGTTTGTGTCGAAATGTGTCCCTCTCCCCTACCTAATTGCCCCTTACTTTATAAACACATATTTAATGAATCTGCAACAAATTTAACCCTTAAATTTACGGAACTAGTTAACTACTTATATCAAGTAATATAATACGATCTTAGGTTTATTGTTAACTAGCGGTAGCCGTGGATAATCCACGGTTTTTTACATAGATCTATCACGTGTGTAGTATGTATATTTCTAAACTTAAATTGTGATCTCCATAAATTTGTATTTAATGACAAACAATATGATGACTCAATTCAAAGGGAAACTAAAATTAGCAGCATTTAAATATATATCATCTCATTCGGGCAGAGGCTAAATTTGCTTTTCCAATTTACTGCTTTTCCCGAATTTTCATTTTCCTGGATTTTTCTCTTTCTTGGATTTTTCAGTTTCTAAATTTTTTCGGTTTCCCGATTTTTAAATTTTCAGGATTTTTTGGTTTTCCGAATATTTCAGTTATCCGTTTTTTCTTGTTTTTCGTATTTTTCGGGTTTCTTTTCCCCATTGTTTTCTGAGTTTTCCAGTTTCGATTTTCCGGATCTTTTTCAGTTTTTCCATATATTTCAGTTTTCGGATTTTCCTGATTATCCATTTTCGTATTTTTTTCCATTTAGCGTGTTTCTTGTGTTCCTCTTTATTTTTCGTATTTCGACTTTTAGGTGTGTCAAAAAAAATTATGTCAAGAAAATTTGTGTCCAAAGAATTTGTGTCAAAAAATTTATGTCAAAAATTTGTTGTCAAATTTTTTTTTGTCAAAAGAATTTGTGTCCAATAATTTGTGTCGAAAAAAAGTTTGTCAAAAAAATTTGGGTTATTAAGATATCGATTATCTGAGCGTAACACATGTGCAAACTAACAAGCAGAATAATAATATGATTAATATTTCATTCAAAAACCTCTCACCCCCACCTAAATACTCCCTTTTCCTATCTTTATAACTCCCACATCAAGTAGCATAGATACTACGATCGTAAGTTTATTGTTAATCAATATTATAATTAAATAACACCTTATTCAATATGTATGCCTTTACGATCGTAGCAATAACAATTCAATTTCTAACACGATGTCTGTCACGTATCGTTATGCTTTAAAAAACATTTTAAGAATTTCTAGATATATTATTAATCATTTTGTTTGTAATATTTTTAATGCTTTCACTTTTGAACATTTTATAAATTATAGAGAATTAAAAAATTTATTTTGGATGAAGAATTGTAATAGTGAAGTTTTTGTCAGGCATAAGTTCTACTTTTTAAATAAATCAAATTTCAAAAAGAGTCTAAATAAGGTTTGGAATGATGTATATAATGTAGATAATATTTTAGATAATAATTTTAATGCCTTGTTATCTAAAATTAATTTTATTCAACAAAGAGAACCATCAGGTACGTTTTTTAGGATTTTAACTTTATTATAATCAATGTAATATATATCTCGTTTGATGAAATATACTATATCTATCTATTTATTAAGAGGTAAATACTGATAATTTTTATATTTATTTACATACAAATATGTTTTTTATGATGCACAGTAATTCCCCCCTACCTCTAAATTATCTGGGGTATCGCTGCGCACGGTTGTACCGGGAAAACCGTTAAAACTGAGAAATTGAAAATTTGACATAATGTATGTAACTGTTAATGTTTGTGTTAACATGTGACATTACTCTCTGCATTACTTGTGTTAACAATATGAATCTATTTATCTCGGTTCTAGAGTTATTGGAGAGTTTGCGGGATTTAAATATAACCAGAGCAAAGTTTTTTCAGATCGTTTTGAGAGCACCAGATACATAGCGACTTGGCTCTAGAAATACTTATATGATAATGGTTTGTCATGATGTTTATGTAAGAAAAAGAGATGCTTGAAATGATGGTGCAATCAGATTTAGGCTAAAACAAGTGGTTTTATAATTATAAGGGGTGCGGAGTGATACCCCATGAAAATGGTATGCGCAGTGATACCCCGTCCGACCCTATATTTTAACTATAAAATATATCAGTCTATGTAGAAAAATAAAATAATTCGAAAAGGAATTTGAAAACTGCATAGTATAATATTGAAAATTCTCTATTTCTAACGTGCATATTAATATCCAATCTACAGATATATTTTTCCCTCATTTCAAATGTTTGCTTCTCAAATGGATAACTTTTCTTACAGAACTCTCAGGTAAAACTTATAGGTAAATAGCAAAGTTTCTTAACTATAGTTTTGAGATTAGAAAGAAATAATAGTTTGGTCAGACTGATATCACACTAAAAAAACCTCTCGGTCGGAGACACTTGGGAGTCTCACGGATGATCCCAGGATGAGACACTTGAGTGCATCATAAAAAAGATTGATATACTCCATGTTCTTCAAGAGCTTGAAACTCTTTCAGTTTAATCGATTTTAGTGTCTGAAATTCTAAACCTTCCGGAATGAATTATTGTACGGAAATTACTTCCATTGAACGATAGATGTTACAAGGTGCATCGAAATGAAACACTTTCGAGCTTTTGAAACAATAATTACGGTAAACTCTCGTAGTAATCCAGAGTTACGTTCTAGGTTAGCTTGGTCTACAACGAAGGTTTGTATATTAAAATTATAGTTTTGAGTGTCCCGCTTTTTAGACAAAGCTTATAGGGCAAACTTGAAACTCCTGAATGCTTCAGAATTTTCTCAGTGAATACTTATTATCTTGTAATTTTACTCGATGTACAACGATGCAATAGTAAACTCTTTCAGTGCATCTTAACTAGGGTTGTGACGATATGCTCATAGATACCGAAAATATTATAGACGGAGGAAATTAAAGAGCATTGAATCGTTCTTCACCAGCAGTTTATAGTATTCGATACCATTTCATTTAATCTGTGATGTTCTTAAGATCTATGAATTTATATCAATATTATCACAACCCTAAGATTCAAAACATTTACATTGTTACAATATTTGTGTTTATTCATTCTTAGATATTCTTTTGTATTGCTTTGAGTGATTGAGACACAAATAAATTCCCTGTAAATCATTGCAAGAATAGCCACGGAAAGTATTAACCCTCAATTCCTTAGGTGGCATATATATCCCCTTTCAAAGGATGTATTTTGTGCATACTTTCCTAAAACTATCGTATGAACTGTTTCATATTTAGAACATATTTGTACGCTTAAAAAATTTAAGCAAAATAATTGTGAATTTTCAATTAAAAAAAAGTCTAAAAAAATTATTACCGTTCGATATGCTCTTCTTCACTCATGTGTTGCATGAATATCAAAATAATATCGTTTTACAAACTCAAATTAATACAGGACATATAGGGTTAGCAGTTTATGAAATTTAGAAAGAAAACAAAGTAAGAAATCTTTCCTGTGATTGGCAAGCTGCTCATTATTCAATGGAGAAAAGGATCCGTAGTTTATTTTGAACTATTTTTATCAAATTTAACAAATAATGAAGTTTAAAGAAATATGTAGACGAGAGGAAATATTTAAACCTATTTTTCAAACTGGTATAAGGTATATTCCTAGTTATTGGACGGTTCCACATTTTCAATCTCATGAAAAAAATAACATAATTTATTGTTGTTTCACTCGGCACTTTAATTCATATCCATGATACCTGCATGTATCTTGGATACCAATTGAAATGAAAGTTAAATTATTATATTATTTTATAACGATTGTTCATATGATCGAAAGTGTAGAACCATCCAATGACTCGGAGCTTACCCTAATAAATCAACTAAAATTTAGAAATGGAAACATAAGAATAATTTTACTAACGAGAATTATTGGTAAAGTTTGTGAAGATGTAAACACTTGTATGTAGGAGTAGTGGCAAAAAATATAGAAAATTGTCCACCATGAATTGTCCACTATGAATTGTCCGCAACGAATTGTCCGCGACGAATTGTCCACTATGAATTGTCCGCAACGAATTGTCTGTGACGAATTGCCTGTGACAAATTGTCTGTGACGAATTGCCTGTGACAAATTGTCTGTGACGAATTGTCTGTGACGAATTGCCTGTGACAAATTGTCTGTGACGAATTGCCTGTGACAAATTGTCTGTGACGAATTGCCTGTGACAAATTGTCTGTGACGAATTGCCTGTGACAAATTGTCTGTGACGAATTGCCTGTGACAAATTGTCTGTGACGAATTGCCTGTGCCGAATTGTCCGAACACGAATTGAAAGTAACAGTCCTAACTATTTATGTGAGCAAATCAAAACATTCTGAATATAAATAATGAACAGCATGGCAGGTCTAAGCCCTAAGGCCTAATTAGGAAATAAACTTCCTGACGAACTTTTAAAGCAAAAGCTTGTTTCGAATTATAATGAGGGAACATTTTAAATATTTCATTATAATCTTTATTATACACCTGTCTGTATTATTAAACTTACAGAATTAGCTTTAGTTAACAGAGATGAAACTATAGGGTACATGATATATATAACATTTCTCTTTATTAACATTGGGTAAAGGATCTTTATTCATTATTTAGTGCCTTTACTCACAAATGTTAGATGCATTCTTTACCCTATTTTCCTTCCAATTAAATAAATCTTTCTCATACACTCTTCGCATTCTTTTGTAGTTGTTGCAAAGGTTTTTTTTGTACTCAATTGAGAAAAATAATTTGTATGAAGTTATTTACTCGACAATAAAGATTGCAAAAAAATGAGACAAATTTATCAAAGGAGAGCAAAAATACAATAGAAAACAAAGGAGGCACCACGATACACCATCTACGATTAAAGTGATTATTATATGCCATTGTATTAAAAGAGGTTAGTAAGAGGTTGGTAAGAGGTTGGTGAGAGGTTGGTAAGAGGTTGGTAAGTGGTTGGTAAGAGGTTGGTAAGTGGTTGGTAAGTGGTTGGTGAGAGGTTGGTAAGAGGTTGGTAAGAGGTTGGTAAGAGGTTGGTAAGAGGTTGGTGAGAGGTTGGTGAGAGGTTGGTAAGAGGTTGGTAAGAGGTTGGTGAGAGGTTGGTAAGAGGTTGGTGAGAGGTTGGTAAGAGGTTGGTAAGAGGTTGGTAAGAGGTTGGTGAGAGGTTGGTGAGAGGTTGGTAAGAGGTTGGTAAGAGGTTGGTGAGAGGTTGGTAAGAGGTTGGTGAGAGGTTGGTAAGAGGTTGGTAAGAGGTTGGTAAGAGGTTGGTAAGAGGTTGGTAAGAGGTTGGTGAGAGGTTGGTAAGAGGTTGGTAAGAGGTTGGTAAGAGGTTGGTAAGAGGTTGGTGAGAGGTTGGTAAGAGGTTGGTGAGAGGTTGGTAAGAGGTTGGTAAGAGGTTGGTAAGAGGTTGGTAAGAGGTTGGTGAGAGGTTGGTAAGAGGTTGGTAAGAGGTTGGTAAGAGGTTGGTAAGAGGTTGGTGAGAGGTTGGTAAGAGGTTGGTAAGAGGTTGGTGAGAGGTTGGTAAGAGGTTGGTGAGAGGTTGGTGAGAGGTTGGTAAGAGGTTGGTAAGAGGTTGGTGAGAGGTTGGTAAGAGGTTGGTAAGAGGTTGGTAAGAGGTTGGTAAGAGGTTGGTGAGAGGTTGGTAAGAGGTTGGTAAGAGGTTGGTGAGAGGTTGGTAAGAGGTTGGTGAGAGGTTGGTGAGAGGTTGGTAAGAGGTTGGTGAGAGGTTGGTAAGAGGTTGGTAAGAGGTTGGTAAGAGGTTGGTGAGAGGTTGGTGAGAGGTTGGTAAGAGGTTGGTAAGAGGTTGGTAAGAGGTTGGTAAGAGGTTGGTAAGAGGTTGGTAAGAGGTTGGTAAGAGGTTGGTAAGAGGTTGGTAAGAGGTTGGGGAGATTTTGGTGAGAGGTTAATAATCATGGAGAGCTGTTCTAATAATCTTTAATCACTATTGATTATAACAATCATCATAATTATCAATTAAAAACTAACACTACAAACGATTAAAGGTCAAAATTAACGTATGAAAACATGAGAATATTTCATCATCTTATATTTTTTTACCGAAAAATTTATCGTACCAATTGTTCTGATTCAAATATGAATATTTTACCGATTTTCCCAACGGATGAAGAATTGTCGTTGATGTGTAGCTTTTCTGCCTTCACGTGCATACAGAACTAGTTTGTGCTTCAAATTATTCAGGCAGAACAAAAGGATGATAGGATTTTAGAGAAAAAATCATGCAGAAACATTTTGGATTTAGATAAAAGAAAAAGACCTATTATTAATATTGGAGCAATGGTACTATCAGAGAGTGATGGTACTATCAGAGAGTGATGGTACTATCAGAGAGTGATGGTACTATCAGAGAGTGATGGTACTATCAGAGAGTGATGGTACTATCAGAGAGTGATGGTACTATCAGAGAGAGATGGTACTATCAGAGAGTGATGGTACTATCAGAGAGTGATGGTACTATCAGAGAGTGATGGTACTATCAGAGAGTGATGGTACTATCAGAGAGTGATGGTACTATCAGAGAATAATGGTACTATCAGAGAGTGATGGTACTATCTGAGAATAATGGTACTATCAGAGAGTGATGGTACTATCAGAGAGTGATGGTACTATCAGAGAGTGATGGTACTATCAGAGAGTGATGGTACTATCAGAGAATAATGGTACTATCAGAGAGTGATGGTACTATCACAGTGACTCTTTTCTCTGATAGTACATCATCACAGTGACTCTTTTCTCTGATAGTACATCATCACAGTGACTCTTTTCTCTGATAGTACATCATCAC